>VWZP01008954.1:38170-80010 GCA_013396995.1 Dicaeum eximium | reverse complement strand
GGCGGGATGGGGGGACCGGAGGGTCCCGATGCGCTCCCCCCTCTGGCCGCTGGAGGGCGCCGCGGCCCCGCCGGGCAAACCGCGCCGCTCGTCCCGCCCCGCGCTTTTTCCGACCACGCCCTTTTATGCAAATCAGAAGAGGGGCTCAGCCAATGGGAGCGCGCCGCCGGCGTTGTATTTATAGCCGCTATTTAAGGAGTCGCGCGAGCCGCTCCCGGCGGGAGCCGCGTCCCATCCCCGATTCCCGGCCCCGATTCCCGGCCCCGATTCCCGGCCCCGATTCCCGGCCCCGATTCCCGGCCCCGATTCCCGGCCCCGATTCCCGGCCCCGATTCCCGGCCCCGATTCCCATCCCCGGCATTGGGACCGCTCCGGCCTCCCGGCGCCGGCCTCTCGTTCGTGCAGCGCTCGGGAAAGCCTCAGCAGCCGCTGTGCCGGTTTCGCGTTCAGCCCGTTCCGCTCCCATCCTCTCCCGAGCACGGCTGGCGCTGGGAAAAGGCTTTTGTGCCGGCCCCCCGCAGGCTGATAAAGGTTCAGCGGTGAGGCCAGGATGGGAGACACGGTGATGCTCTGACATCTGGAGGTGTCCCGGCATCTGTAGGCGTGTCACATGGCACAATCCTGGGCACTGCCAGGGCAGCAGGATTTTGTCGCTGTTCCGCCCCCAGAGCGGCTCTGGTGGCCAAAGCCCGGCTCGCCAGCCCACTCTCAGCCCTCTACAGAACAGCACCCAGGGGTTTTCTGTCAGGAACAGCAGCTTTGTGTCTCCATAATCTACACTTGTCATTTGTCATGCAGCTTGCAGCGCCACTGAAATCAGCAGTGTTTCCCTCTTCATTTGGAAACCCAGCCTGCTGTTTCTGGGTGTACTATGTGTTTTCATACATAGCCTTTCATCTGGTTTATACCTGTGCTTGTCTCTCCTTCCCACAGCACAGCTGAGCACTGATTCTGTGAATAAGAATTGCAAATGTCTTTACTCCTGTTTTATAGGAAAACATAGTATCAAAAAATCACAGAATGTGCAGAGCTGTAAGGGTCACACAGGGATCATCAAATCCAAGCACTATCTCTGCACAGGACACCCCACAAATCCCTCCCTGTGCCTTAGAGCATTGTCCAAACTCTCCTGGAGCTCTGGCAGCCTTGGGGCTGTGACCATCCCTGGGGGAGCCTGTTCAGTGCCCCAGCACCCTCTGGGGGAAGAACCTTTTCCTAATAACCAACCTAAACCTCCCTAAGCTGTTGATACTTTTCTAAGGCATCACAGAATAGCCTGGGTTGGAAGGGACCTCAAAGCCCATCTCTTTCCAACCCTGCAGCCTGGATTGATCCCGAGAGTTGTCCTGACTCAGGTGCAGTAACAGCACTTGACATTCCCATGACCCAGAGCTCAGCCTTGCCCCAGTCCCTCTGGATGCCCTCCCATCCCTCAGGTGTGGCAGCTTAAGAGAAGGATGTGAATGTGGATGGGGACAGGAACTGCTCCAACTCTGACTGCTTGGCACAGCAGAGGCAGACTGACAAGTTTTGCCCCAGCTTTTATTAAGAATTCCTTCAAACCAAGAAAAGGAGAAGAAAACCCCGCAGCAAGCCCAAAGCCTACCCGTGTGTTGAGAGCTGGCTGCCAGCAGGGCTTTGGGTAGCCTCACGTCCCTGCTGCCAGTTTCTTGCCAGCACTCTGCCTTGATGGTGCTGCAAGGGCACAGATTGATTTGACCCCTGTTCTATTAGAGCAGAACAGTGGTTTCCAGGATGAAACCATAATGGATCTGGGAAAGGGCGAGATGTTAGGAGTAAATCAGTAAAAAAGCCAACAAATGACTCATTCTTGTTGAGCATTTAAAATTACAACCAATGCCCATTCAATCAGTACAGAGACTTACTAGAATAGTAATGTTAAGATCATGTGGGTCAGGCCCTTGAAGGAACTGTGTGCTTAAGTATTGTGATGGGTAACTGCATTTTACAAGGGCTGTCTGGAATTCTTAAGCTGCCACAGTGGGAGAGAGGGAGAAATGTATATCATAGCTGGAATGTGCTTCAAGTGACCTGGTTTTGTTTGGTTGGGATTTTTCTCTGTTTTTCTAACTGCACTTTTGTAGACATCTGCTTGAGAAATGACTGCAATGTTCATGTGGGATTTTAAAGCTGTAGGTTTTACTACCCCCTGTGGTTAAGTCAACAGGGAATCCCTGAATACAGGGAAGTTTATGTAACAATGTAGGACCAGTGCATGAAATAGATGCCAGTAATTCTGTACTTTTTTTCATGCTCTGGATTCTATTCCATAATAAATGAAAGCACAAACCAACCAGATCCCACAAAGAGTGGAGTTAGGCTGGGTGAGAAGCATCACCAGCAAATACCATCTGCACGCTCACATTGGTCAGGAATATAAAGGATTCCCAAATCCCCACCCCTCCACTCAGTGTGTACAAAAAGAAAGGCATTGCTTTAAAACTGAAAACAACCAGATATCAGCAGGGAGCAAAGCAAGGAAGCACATGCAAGGCGTGCACAGCAGTCCCCCGCGGGTGTTGGGCAGGAGGCTTTTGTTCTGTGGGGCAGGATCAGGTGGAGAGGCAGGGCCCGTGCTGGCACAGGGAAATGGAGCTCCATCTGTGAGCCAGCAGCCTGGGAGGGTGACTGCAATTCTGGAAGGCTTGCGCTGAAATTTAGCAGCCCTCTGGCAGGGACTCGTACATGGTGAGCTGCCTGAATCCAGGAGTGATGCTGAGGTCCCCTGCCCCTCTCCCAGGCACTCACCTGCGTGTGTGTGCCTGCCTGTTGTCCTACTAAAGTCTCATTCTAGTTATAGCCTCTGATACACTTGTGGTTTGTTTGTTTGTTTTTAAATCACTACCCTTGATGAAAATGGAATAGCTTAGTGAATGCCTCAGGCTGCTGATGGCTTTGGGAGCAGCACAACCTTGTTTCCCATAATTGTGTCCACACTGGGACTTGTGCCAATGAAGATCTTTTATTAAAGATATTGAATCATAATCTATGTGGTTATACCACTATAGAGGTGTAGATACAGAGACATAGGTGTGTATATAAATATATATAAAGGGAAAAATCGTTTGGGTTTTGCTTCTTTAAAAGCACGTTGCAAAGGTTCCAAAACACACAAAGGTTGAAATGTGGGACTGTCTAAATGCAGAAGTTGTCTGGTTTGAGCAGTGTTGGTAGAATTAAGCACTCTGGGGCTGTGGCAGGGATACAGTTACATTGATGTTTCCAATTAATATTGATTCACTTAGATCACAACAAAATAAATGCAGTTCTCTGGTGTCTGTAGTGATCTGGTGGGGACTGTGCAGATCTAAGGGATTGATGGCAGCAGAGGGGAGGTGATCTGCTCTCAACCATCCCCACAAAGGCTCCAGGGTGAGTTATACCACTCTGTCCCACATAATCATTGTCTCTGTTGCTTGTCAGTCCACAGGTCGAGCTGGCTGAAGTCCCTCACACAGCACAAGACCACTAAAGCTGAGGCAAATCACTGAAAAAAGTCACTCCTTCTATGCTTGATTAATGAGCTGAATTAATTCCCACGTGGTTTTGGTGAGCAAGAGAGGCAGTGCAAGACCAGACATGGCATCCTGGGAAGGGAAAAGGGGACACATTGCCTGTTTTGGAGGCTACAAGCATCTGGCTAAGGTGCAGCATCACAGAATCACAGAATGGCCTGCACTGGAAGGGACCTTAAAGAGCATCTCATTCCACCCCCCTGCCATGGGCACAGACACTTTCCACTATCCCAGGTTGTTCAAAGCCTCATCCAGCCTGGCCTTGAACACTTCTAGGGATGGGGATGAGGCTGGGCAGCACAAGTAAGACATTTTTTGTCCCAGAATTGCCACATTTGCTTTCCCAGACTGGTTATTTCAACAAAACTGTAGGAAGATGCCACTTTTCACATGCAGCTTTCTGGCTGTCTGTAATTGTCTCCTGGCTGAAAACTGCCATTCCCAGCAAGCTGCTGGTCTGTGGGAGCACATCCTAATTCTTTTCAGGCAAAAATCAGGCAGGCTGGTTTAAATAGTTGCAATAGTCAGTCTGAGCTCATCTGAAGGGAAGGAGGAGTGCTCACTGGAACTGCTCCACAGGCAGTTGGAAGAGGCCAACATCCAGCAGAGGGGCTTGGGGTGGTAACAGATTTTACCAGCAGAGCCAGATTCAGAAGATTACATAAGTTCACAGCCAAAAGGAAAAAAATAACCTCTAGATTCAAAATGCATCATACCCTTACAAAAAGCAGTATTTAAGCCTTTTTTTCTTTTTTTTTTTTTTTTTTTAGTAGCAGTCAGACTACTTTAATGTACATTTTGCTGAACTTTTTCCGCCTGTAAATTGCAGTAATCTTTGGATCCTTCCAGCAGCTCGAGACCTGCATATCAGTACAAGAATATTAAAAGCTGGAGTCAGAGTACAAAACCTGGACTTTGTGTGGTGGAGCTGGGCTTGCCATCTGCCTGACGGTGCCAAGGAAGCACAGCAGTGAGGGCATGCTGAGTAGGATCCCACAGGAAACACAAACCCAGGGGAGTTGCTGAGGAAAGTGGCTGCTTTTCTCACACAGGCTAGGAACTCAAACAGGGAGGGTGTCACACACAGTGGACAGTTCTCCACAGCAATACTGCAAGAGTAGTTTGAGCCTTCAGGAGATGTGGCTCTCAATGAGTTCATTCTTTTCTCTTTTTTTTTTTTTCCCCTGTCATTTTGTCTGTCTCGTTAATTATTAATTCAGTGCGTTGAGAGCCACATTCTTCCAAGCGGCTCCTCCCATGTTTCCAACCTGGGCGACTTGTCTTGCCTTATTAGTCTGTGGACTAAAATTGCTCCTTCATAAAGGTCTGGAAAGGAACCCAGGTGTCAGAGTGTACAGAAGGTGTGTCATCCCAGCCTTGTGGCATGTTATGAGAGCTGCCTGCCTTACCCATTATGCAGCTTTTTCACATGACCTCAGCAGCGCTCGCTAAAACGGCCTCAGGTTGTCGGGGACTCTGCGGTCTTTTCAGCACATGCAATTAATCAGGAGGGGAAAATAAATCCAGCATCAGAATGAGCATTTTACTGGAACAGAATCGCAATTTTTGTGCATAATTTAACACTTTGGGGAGGGAGCGTTCTCTGCTTGCCTGAAATAATTTAGAGGCGGTTTTGAAATAGAACACGTTTGTGTAAATATGTCTTGGGATTAAACAGCTCACATTTAGTTCCTGCAGCATTACATCTCTGTCTATAGAATATGGCATACAGTAATCTCTAAGCCCTGTTTTGCAAACTGTTTCTTATATGAAGAGACTCAAAATAGTTCTTCTGGCATAGTTTCATTTTTTTCCCTCCTAAATACGGGTCTGTAGCATAAAACCCAGTGCAAGGTAACTCTGTGCCTGTTTTATACATGGGAAAACTGAGGAGAAGTTTGGCTAAAAGTGGCCTCAAGCTAGTGGTTCTCATTTTTCAGTACTTACCAAGGAGAGGAGCTGTTTTGACATGTGGGTTTCCCCAAATTGCAGCCCTCAAGTTACAGCTTGCTTTTTAAAGCTGTCCCAAAGTTACCTGATTAATCTGCTTTAGACACCGGTGTATAGTTCAAAGGCCACATCTGTAGTTCATCCTGTGTCCTGTATTAGTAACACAGAGCAATTTATGGACCCTCAGCGAGAAATCCTATGGTGACAAAGCAGATAATACTTTTTTTGTGTGGAATTTGCAAATATGTTGGGTCCCACTGACATGTCCTGTTTACAACACCTTTGCACCACCCTTCTTTCTTGTTTCCTGTGAAACTGGGGGGCTTGAAAAGCTCTTTGAAAAGCTCACCAATTGTGTGTTCAAGGCCTGAAGGATCTCTGGGCACTTGCCAGCATAGCAGGATCAGCATCTCAGGCAGCAGGCCTTAGTGATGGAATTTAGAGATCCCTTTTTGCTGTGACAATGCTGTGACGTTTGCTCAGCTAAGAATAGGCATTTGTAATAAGTTTCCCATATGGTGCTTCCAATACCAGTAAACAAAAGCTCTCTCAAGTAAGTGAGGAGCAGTGTTTTGGGTTAATGCATTTTTAAAGCCAGGGCTCATTTATTTTACAATTAACCAAAACCTGTTGGGTAGGTTGGGGTGTAGGTTGCCACACTTCAGACTCCAGTCATTTGCACTCCTTAGCCAGTGGCCTCAGCATTTCACCTTCATGCATGTTATCTGTAGGAGAGCAGAAGAGCTGAGTTTCTCCAGGATGAGGAACCTCCTTGCTTAGTACAAAAACGCATTTTCAGATTTCTGGGTCAGGCCTATTTCGTGCAGTGTCAGGTCCTCCTGCAGGGGACTTGTGTTGGGGACTTGGAGCCATGCAAAGGGCAGAAAGGAAGAGCCAGGGAGTTCATTCTCCTGGTGAGACTGAGGGCTCCACATGGTTTAAGGGCCACAACAGCATTTAAGTGGAACTGAAGGGTCACCTGAAAGCCTCTTGTTCAGCTGTCACTGAACTCCAGAGTTGTCCATGCTCATGTCACACTGCCCCGTTCTGCTGTGCCTCTTCTGGAGTTTCATTTTCTGTGAGTTCCATTTTTTTCACTCCAAGTTTCCTGGTGTTCCTCTTGCAGACAGGTAATCAGCCCAGTTGTTGGGCTTGGCATTCCTTACCCCATTCCAGGAACAGGCCCCTGGAGATGAGGCATGTGAGGCTTCCACTGAACCAAGCTCAGTGCATTTTCATTTGCTGCATTGAAGCTGAATCCCTGCTGCTCCATGGAAAGCTGCAGCTCTGAACCTGACCCCGACAGCTTCCTTGGGGGTTATGCAGTCAGATCCCTGCTGCATCAGATAAAGCTCACCTCATTTTCCTATCCATCAGCTAAGCAAGAACTTTGAGTCTGCTCAGTTCAGGGTTGCAGCAAGGCATGCTCCTGTCTGGGGCAGGATGAGGAATTCAGTTCTCCCCTGCTTGTCTCCCACTGATGTCCAAATCCACGAGGAGCTGCTTTGTTTTGCTCTTTTCCCCATTTCGTGCCTCTGTTGGAGGAACATCCAGACCTGGCTTGATTTCTGCCCCACCCTTGGTACAGCCCTGAATACATTAGTGGTTCCTGCAGAGCCCCAGAAGGGAACCACAGGATTGATTTTGGCTGGAAGTGATCAAAACAGGGATTTTTAAACAGGTGTCAGAACGGCTACCAGTAACAGGACTTGGAGGGGGGTGATTTCATCGTTGTAGAGCAAGTCAGAATTTTGCCAGGAATTAATATGGCCAAAGGTTCTTACTAAAACTCACAGCCAACAGCAAAACCCCAGCAGTGCAAACCCCAGTTCAGCCTGGTGAGCTGTTGTCAGTAGTGAAGGGAAAGGCAGATCTGCAGAGCAGACAAAAGCTGCATTAAACCACCCGCATGCCCTGGCACACCAAGGACGGGGAGCAGGTTTTACACGGTCGGGAAGTGTTTTGTCCAAAACACTGCCTGAGTTCTGTGATTCACTGAACACCTTGAGCGCTCTTTTCTTTGCCTGGCTGGGTTGTGTGCATGCATTTGGTGCATGGATTCTTGCACAAGCTAATCTGAAATTAATTTTCAGCAAAGGCTTACATGTACGCTGGAGGAAGTGCCCTGGCTGAATGTTTTTTGCCCAGGCACCTCCAGTGCGTGCAGAAACCTACCACAAAAAAGCTGTGAGGAGTGACAAAAAGATTAACTGAACAAGCTGAGTGTGTTATAATATATGTGTTTTGCCCTCAGCCCTCCCTGTGACAACACCTTGTAGCTGGCATTTGCATGAAGAATACACAGGCATGGGCCACAGAAACAAAACTCAGCACTTCCCAACTGCTTCAGTAGAGTGTTCACACATCCAAAAAGTGAAGGCTAACAATATGACAGGGACAGCTGCTGTTCTGTAATGTGTTATCCCTCATCAAACTGTGAAATAATGAGAAAATGACGGCTCCTATCATTATCTCATAACCCATGGGCTTTATTGCTGGGCTGTTGCAGCTTTACTGTGTTGTTTTGGGCAAGTGATTTGAGCCTGTGGTGCCTCAGTTTCCCCTGCTGCACCATGTGGGGAACACCCACTGCACAGGGCAAGGGGGAATGGCTTCACACTGACAGACAGGAGGTTTCAACTGGATATGGGGAAGAAATTCTTTATTGTGAGGGTGGTGAGTTCATTTGCTTCAATGCAGCAAATGAAAATGCACTGAGCTTGGTTCAGTGGAAGCCTCACATGCCTCATCTCCAGGGGCCTGTTCCTGGAATGGGGTAAGGAATGCCAAGGCACAGGCTGCCCAGAGAAGCTGTGGCTGCCCCATCCCTGGCAGTGTCCAAGGCCAGGCTGGACAGGGCTTGGAGCACTCTGGGATAGGGGAAAGTGTCCCTTCCCATGGGAGCTGGAATGAGATGATCTTTAAGGTCCTTTCCAACCCAGGCCACTCCATGATCTGCCCCTGGGAAGCAGCTTGCAACAGCACCCCACAAGTGTTTGTTGGAAGAGCCCACCTGTGAGGATGCAAATTATTCTGCAGGCTTTTTTCTCAAGAGATTGCAACAAAAAATCAGCCTCATTGAGTCTGGACACCATCCCAAGGTGCTGGGCAGTACCATTCTCCCTGTGAAGGGTGCAGTGAGAGAAGTGAGGTGCTGCTGGAAACAGGGCTGATATCCCACTTTCTGTCCATGAACAGGTCGCTCATCAGAGGCTCTCACAGCTCTAGGATCAGACACGGGGTACTTCTGCTTGGTTTGCTTTGTGTCACAGGAAAAGCCGAGCTGACTTTTCCTTCCTTCCTCTCTTCCTTCCTTCCTTCCTCCCTCCCTTCCATCCTTCCAACAGATTGGTGGGGGCAGGGCCCCATTTCTGAGCTCACCAGAAGAAATTTCAACATGTGTAAGAATTTAAATGTTTCAGGTGATTTGGAAATGCTGCTTTTTGTTTCATGATGTACCAAAATAAAATAATTGCTAGACTTAGCTAGACTTTGGACACTGGAAGCAAAGCCTTGTTCTCTCTATCTTTTTTTTTTTTTTCCTTAATGAGACATTTCCTTGATCTCAACTGAAAGTTGGAGGTTTTTTTCAAATCCACACAAAAGACAAATGAAAAAATCAAAAAGGTGTGCTAATCATTATGAGGCATTACAAAAAATGTACTTAGACCAATGGTAAGGGAAAACAGAGCCTGAAAATAAGAGTTAATTCAAACCAGAACCTGAGATCCAAACACTGGATGTTTTTGAGGACTTCTGAAATCCAAACATTGGTACTGCAGACTTTTTAAAAATAAGGCAGAACTATGTGAAATATCCAAAGTTGAGATTGTTTTTTCACATTTGGCTCTCTGTTCTTCAACCTTTTGTCCTTTTTAGTCTAACTCTTTTTCAGTAGCTCAGTAGCTACAGTGGCCACTTGAGCAGTTTTTTCTTTCCAAAGAGATGCTACAGAACCCAAAAAAAAAAAAAAAAAAAAAAAAAAAAAAAAAAAAAAAAAAAAAAAAACAAAAAAAAAAAAAAAAAAAAAAAAAAAAAAAAAAAAAAAAAAAAAAAAAGAGAGAGAGAGGGGAGGGGACTGTTCTGTCAGTAGGAAATATCTCCAGGATTTCTATCACATGGTGACAGTGCTACTCAAGTCAGCAGTCTTCATCATCTGCTGCATCAGAGGGGGTTTGCATAGTTATTATTTCAGAGTATTCCATATAATACTGAAAACACCCCACTATTTTAAATTATAAAAAACCTGCTGTATTTCTGAGGTTTTGGAGCATTGCAGGGATGATTTCTCATTTATTAAATGCCCTTTTGCTTATGATATTTATTATCCTGTGATTTTAAAGATAGCCCAATGTTGTGGTTCAACCCCAACTGGCAACTCCTTTTATTTACGTCAGACCTTATCTACAGCTTTTGACAGGCTTCAGTTTTAAATGGAGACAAAGCAAAAGAAGGTTATGGCTTATCTTTCTTATGCTGTTGTTTTTTTAGAAGCATAATTTAGGCATGATAAGGGAGGGAACTTCACAGAAAAGTTCTCTCATGGGAACTTCAAAGTCTTTCTAGCACCCTGTGGCATCCTCTTGTGTGGTTTATTTGGGGGTGAAGGTTGGGAAAATGCCTTTGGAGATTTTGTTATAGTTTGGATGGCTAACAAGAGAATGGATTTTTGACTGCAGGGTGGAAATGAGAAACAAAGAGAGCAGTTCACCCCTCCCCAGCACTGTGACCCCTTGGAGGCTGTGCAGCCTTTCAAAGGGGACATCACAGGACAGAAGTGGCTTTCCTTGGGGTTCGTGCTGGAGGGGAAGGTAAAGCAGCCCCTGGAACTTCTCTTGATCCCAACATGGGCAGATGCCAAGCCTGGGGAAGGCAGATGTTACCCTGAGAGGGTTTCCCTGCTCCTTTGGATCCAATCCTCCAGCTGCTTTAATTTAAGCTGAACACAGGGCTGGTCCTGCAGAGAGCCAAACATGAGAGGCCACCGTGGTGGTCTAGAACAAGGGAGGTGCCTTGATGTAGGGTCTGATACAAGCCTGGAACAAATCATATGAAATCCTTTCAGCTCTTTGAGCTTAATGTGAGGGTATTGAGGGTGAAACTGATGGCATTAAAACCCTTTCTGCTTCCTTAGTTGCAGAGCAGGCTGTTTACAGCAAAGATTATAGACCATGGAAAATCGATTGAGGGGGTGCTGAGCTCAAACCACGCTGCAGTGCTCTGCTGAAATCATCCCAGGGCCATTAGAATGAGTGCTAAGTGCTCGTGCTGTCAGTGCTGCACAGCACCTAGGGGGACTTTGCTTCTCCAAAGGGAATTGCCCAGACAGAGGCATTGCAGAGCTGAATTTCCCCAAATTTGCAGAGCTGGTTTGTGGCCCTACCCGTATTTCTGACAGATATCTTAGTGCTTCCAAGTTACATAATAAACACCAGCGGATGGGTTCTCCTTTGGTGATGTAGCAGAAAGTGGTTTTCTCCCAGGGACAGCTGTGCTGGAAATAAGTGGCTTGTTCCCACATATCCACACAGAAACTCCTGCTTGTCTGTAACTATACTGGCTTCATTTTAATTGCAGTCCAGGACAAACACTTGGCACTTTCACAATTGGCAGCTGTGAACAGACATGATGCAAGGACTTCTACTCATTTAAAGTTCTGTTTTATGCCTAATTTACATATACTAGCTGAGAAAGTAAAAGAACACATGCTTCCTAAAACCCATAAGGTAAATTTTCTTTGGAATGAGAGTCTGAACTTCTTCAGTGAGCCTTCAGCAGGACATGCCTGAGCCCTCAGAGTTCAGCACCAAAGCTGCTAATGTTTCCCAGAGAGCTTGATGCAGTTGAAGGGGAAGGTTATAGAGCTCAGGGATGCTCTGTGGTGACTCTCCTGTTCCACAGAAGAGTTGCCAAAACTGTGGAGATTCTGGTGTCCCATTAATGGAGAGCTGGGCAAGCTCTGTGACTTTGACTTTGAGGCAAAGTCATGTCAGTTCTTTGGACATCCACAAGGTCGGATAAGCCTAATTGTTTTGTAGTTCTTGCTGCTGTTGTTACTGTTGCTTTTAAGAGGTGATGTCAGCTGAAGGTCTAGATTTCAACTTCTCCAGGTTTTTGGGAGTTTTTTTTCAGTTTAGAGTTGGGTGCATTGTTCAGCCCATCACTACAATGGTGGAAGAGTAGAGAACAAAATGGGGCAAAGTGTTTAAGGACTGGAGGTGAAATACTTGATTCCTTGCCTGTGGGATGTTCCATGATAGGAGAAATCCTGTTGTTTGGCATGAAGGATGGTAGTAATGAAGGTGAGGATGATGCTGTAGGGCAGGAGACTGGTGTGGTCTCCAGATAATTTCCAAGTATTTAGCAGGACTGTGGAAACAGCAGTAGATGCAGGAGGGGAGTGGATGAAAACCAGCAAGGAGGGGGTTCTGTGAGACAATTAAATGAATGCAGAAAGCTTTGGAAAGCAAGACAAAGGAAAACAGGGAGCAGCCATTCTTGAGGAAGACCTCATTAGGAGATACTAGGAAGGTGCCTTCTGTTCTGCCAAGGGCACACACAGTCCAGGTGGGGCTGGAATACAGGTGCTTGGTGTGAATCCTGCCCCTGGAGCCCTCCCTTTTCCTTGGGAATCTGTTCCTGGCTGGGAGGTGCAGCCTTTGGCTCAGCTTAATAACGGGGAGCGCATGAGCAAGAACTGTCCGGAGTTTCACTTCAATCACCAGTGGCTTGTGGGGGTAGGAGGTTGCCAGCCTGCTTCTGATTGCAGGATCTGGGCCTTTGCTGGCAGAAGTTCTTCTGAATTGTTGCTCCTGGAATCTGTTATTTCTCAATCTTTCAAACATGCCAGAACTTGGCTGGCAATAAACTGTTCTCGCCAGGCAGGAGCATACAAAACCTCCATAAAAACCTCTGATCAAACTGATCACTTGATTAGATTGTCTCCCAGGGAACTGATCCGGGGTGATCACGGCAGTGAGAGGAAGTGGTTCTTGCCTCACCAGAACTGTGTTGTTCTGCTGCAGATCTGCTCCCTGGCAGGACTCTGTGATCCCTTTGGGATGTTACCTGGTGCATAACCAGGTGGGGAGTAGATATTGCCCTCTCAAGTGCATTTTTGATGAGGTAATGAAGAGGGAATATGAATCTGTGTTTTTGCTCTTGTCTTCTGAGTAATCATGGTGTTCTTCTGCAACATTTAGAAAATCTAACCTCTGATATTATTTGTCTGTGAAATATCTGAAGTAACACATCCAGCAAAGAGAAACAGGAGGTTAGAGCAGTGACCTGGGTTCTGACTGCAGCTCTAACAGAGATGTTTATGTCCATTTAAGAAATTTACATACAATTTCCTGTGCCTAATATTTCTATACAATGGGGATAGTTGTATTTCCTTTATTTAAAAATAATGATTGATAATCCTTGGACAATGTGCTATGTAAGAGTACTGTGCATGCACATGAGCCTGTAAAGCTCCATTGGGACTGGACATAAACTCTTCCCTGCATTTTGGATGGGCAAAAAGCATAAAATTATAGAAAGACTTCTGTTGAAAGGGACCTTAAACCCATTCAGTTCCAAACCCTCTGCCATGGGCAGAGACGCCTTCCACTATCCCAGGGTACCCCAAGCCCCATCCATCCTGGCCTTGGACATTTCCAGGGATCCAGGGGCAGCCACAGCTTCTCTTGGACAACCTGTGCCAGGGCCCCACCACCCTCACATGGAAAAATTTCCTCCTCGTATCCAATCTAAACCCACTCTCTCTCAGTTTAAATCCATTCCCCCTTGTCCTGTCACTCCAGGCCCCTGTCCAGAGTCTCTCTCCATCTCTCCTGTGGGCTCCCTTCAGGCACTGAAGGCCACAATGAGGTCACCCCAAAGCCTTCTCCTCTCCAGGCTGAACAATCCCAATTCCCTCAGCCTTTCCTCCCAGCAGAGCTGCTCCATCCCTCTGATGCCCTTGGTGTTCCTGCTCTGGCCTGGCTCCAGCAGCTCCCTGTCCTTGCTGTGCTGGGCCCAGGGCTGGATGCAGCCCTGCAGGTGGCATTTAGTGCTCCTCCACCGAATTAGAGTCAGAAATTCCTAGTCCTTCACCAAAGTGCAGTCAGATAGTGCCAGTCCAGGATGCCCTTGGTCTGAAGGGCAGGAAGTCAGCCCAGCAGGGGTTAATGCAGCCAGGATGACCTTCCCAGCTGGACTCCAGCTGCCGGTCCCAGCTGCCAGCTGCAGAGAAGGGAAAGGGGTGGAGAGAAGTGCTGCTAGTCCAAAGGTAGGAAAGGCCTCGTGGCGCAGAAATTAAAGGTCTCTCGTTTTGCCACGTTCGTTTGCCTTCTGAGAAGTCCGTTCTACTTTTTTTCCCTCCTCACTCATTAGTGGAGGAAGAATCTTTTCTAAATTTGGAGCCCACCCTCAGTAATGAAAGCAAACAGAGCACGCACTGTGCAGAGCTGCCTGAACATGAATTAACTTTCACATATTGAAGACTCACCTGTGCCTGACATAGCTTGGGATCAGCTCTGACTTCAATCCAAGCTAAAATGGGTGGTCTTTGTGCCTGTTCTCTTCCATTCACTTAAATGCAAATTTTTTTTCCCCTGAGGACAACTGAGAGACTTCCTCCATAAATGTGTATTTTTTTAGATGTGTTTCTGTAGGGGCTGCATGGAGAAGCTTAATTGATTTGTGTAAAGTCTAGGAGTCATAAACTCTAAAAAATGTTTCAGAAATGATATCATTATCCATTTTCACTGTCAAGCCCTGTTTCCTTAGAGACCAAGAGGGCTGACAGCCTCTCTTTTATGTGACAATCAGCTTTCACATCTCTCCCCAAAGCTCTGAAAGCAGACTCTACCTTCACTGCAATTATGAGTCAGCTTTTATACCGAGGGTGACTCAAACAGCAACCCTGGCACCTGTTCCCTGCCTGCCTGGGTTTGGGGAGCGCTGATGGTGGCACACAGAGCAAAGGTAAACAGGAGCTTCCCAGAAGCTGTTTGCCTTGGGTGATAAAGAACAAAAGCTGCTACTTAAAGGTGCTCACGACACTGAGCTGCAGGAGTGGGGCATTGTACAGGAGGTCTTGTGTCACTTGCCTTGCAGAGGGAGCAGCCTCAGGGATGGATGCCAGGGCCTCTCACACTTCCTTTGGCACCTCATTTTGACTATTCTGTGAACGTTCAGGGGGAAGGAGGAGGGAAAAGTTAATAAAAGAATTAAGTTAGCTAATTGTATTAACACTACTGAGGCACCTCATGGATGAAAAGCACTATTCAAGTGTTTATTATTATTATTATTATTATTATTATTATTATTATTATTAAAAATTCCTCAAGAGAGGAAGCTGCTCTGCATCTTGCCCAGTCATGCCACTGCAGATGTGTGAAGTGGGGGAGAAACAGGGCTCCACTTTACACTAAAAAGGAGGTACCAGTGTTAAATTTAGGTGCTTAACATTAGTTTTGATTTGTCCTAGCAAATTCAGGACGTGCAGCTGCAAACAACATCCCCAAACCAAGAACTGGTTGCTCAGCTTTCCCATGTATGTCATTATCTGAAGTAATTAATCACTGTCACGTGACATCTCAGCCAGGATGCCTTTCAGACAGGTATCTGCCTTCAGTGTGGTTGCCATGTGCATATTCCCATGGAAAAGAAGGTCAAGTATAGGGAAATGCTGCTCACTGGGTATTTACACTTAGTCCTGTCAGGTAGAAAAGGCATTTTCCACCTCCTCAGAGACAGCCCTGACACATCAGGCCAGGCACAGGGATTGGTCTTTCCAAAAAAAAAAGGTACAGTTTCGGGAGGTGAGGTTTGAAACCAGGAAGCAGAGCAAGGTTGGGAGAAGTGTGAGATGTGAATCTGAGCAATTCCCACACAAATTGCACACAAAGGTGAGACTACAGAGCTGGTGTGGTTCTACCAGCTGCAAATACTGCCTGAAGGCAGGAGTGTGCACAGGGATCCAGTCTGACCATGTGGGTTAAGAGTGGATCTACATCTTATCAGCTTAAGGGGGAAGGAGGAGAGGAGGAGGATTTAAGGATTTCATCACATGATAAATGGGGTTTTTCTGTCTTCTTTGTCACCTCTGCCTTCATAAACCTTTACAAGATGACATGGATTTTGGATTGCTTCTATTTTGAGCTAATTTTGCTCTTACTTGCTTTTACCTTACTCTGGCTAATGCTAAAGGCAGTTGCAAGGTAAGGGTCTCCCATGGAGATACACTCTCCTGCAGGAGTGGAAGTGTTAAAATGAGGGCACTGGAATGCTGTCACTGTGCTCAGCAGCTCAGAACCTTTCTGCAGGATAGCCAGAAGCTTTCCAGTATAACTCCAGCGATCCACACGGGGCTGTTTACATCTCATCATTCAGGAGCCCTGGTACAAGTGTTTTCTGGTGGCTGGTGTTAATCATGACAGTCAGAAGAGTGTCAGCAGCCCAGAGCCATGGAAGGGATTTTCTGATTGCCGTAGAATTGCGTAGGATCCGTGTGTGTTTGCCAGTGAGCATGAATCACAGTCTATTCCTGATAAGTCCAGTGACAACCGTAGTGCTTCAGTGACAGGAAGGGAAAATTACAGTAGTTTCATTTTGCCTGTGTATTTTGGGTGTACACCTTTGCTAGCAGAAAATAGTCTCAAAAAGAAGCATTCTGCCAGGGCAAGGAAGGCAAGACCCTCCCTGGATGCATTAGAAGAGCTTTACCAGCAGGTTCAAAGGGGTGATCTTTCCTCTCTGTTCAGCACTGCTGAGACACATCTGGAGCACTGGATCCAGTGCTGGGGTCCCCCAGCATTAGGGAAACATGGAAATACAGAGTGAATCCAGCAAAGGGCCAGTAAGGTGATAAAGGGATTGGTGTGTCTGTCCCACAGGGAGAGGCTGAGAGTGTTGGGCTGACAAGGCTTGATGGATTTTATCCATGTGTATAGAGAACTGACTAGAGGATATAGAGAAGATATCCAGGCTTTTCCCAGGGACATGACAAGGGCAAATATGGGAGAATCTACCATAAACAGAAAAAGTCTTTTTTACTGTAAGGGTGATCAAACACTAGAGCAAGTTGCCCAAAGAGGTTGTGGAGTCTCTGACCTTGGAGATACTCAAAATCTAGCTGGGCATGGTCCTGAGCAGCCTGATCCTGCCTTGAGCAGAGGGTAGAATTAGTTGATCTCTGGAGGTGTCTAGAGAAATGATTACTGTAAGACCAGGTAGCCAAACCATGATGTACCGTGCTGGAATATGTGTGGGGTCAATAAACCACACTCTGAAAACTGTAGAAAGCTCTTCAGAGAGCCATTGATGGTGTGAGGAAAAGGCCTAATGAGCTCAGAGTGCTGCTGGTTGCACGTGACCATACAAAGGCTGCTGGGTCAGGTTCATCCCTGGTCGGTCAGCCACCCAAATTTGGGACAGACAAAAGCACCTTCAGCTCACCCATCTGGTTGTGTGGCAAAAAGGGACTGGTAACAAAGCAGGCAACATGGGAGGCTTAAGCTATTTTAGGTCAGGTGTGGGAAAAGCAGACACCCACCAGGAAGGCTCAGGTTCAGGTTTTGGGGAGGTGAGTGGAGCTGCAGCAACAGGGACAAGGAGCCAGACAGGCCGAGTGGGACAGGTTGCAACAGAGGCAAATTAACATCCAGCAACCCAGGAGCAGCTCAGCTGTTGCATCACCTATCTGTAGGGCACTGTGTTCCAAGGAACACTCCTGTGGGGTGGTACCTCACACCTTTCCAAAGGCTGGGAGGTGGCTCCACTCTACCTGAGTTAACTCACAGTGAGAAGGAGCAGGTTTGGCTTTTTCAGGCCTCTAAGTCCACAATGGACATTACTTTTAGACCTCCTTTTGCCAAAGTCTTGCATTACTGCAGAGACATTTCACCAGAAAATCTCAAGCTCCAAGAAGCTTCAGATGCCAGTATCTCATGGGAGTATGTGTTAAATTTCATATCTTTATGGAGAAATTAGTTAGTAGTGAGAACAGTAAAAAACAATGCCTTTCATCTTTGCCTAAACAAGGAAAAGAAAGGAAAGAAATATAAGGTTATCTACTCTCTTCAAGGACACATCCAGACAGAAAAAGCCCCATGCTCTTTGTCCTTTTCCAGCTGAGAAACTTCCTGATAAATACATCCAGACATTCAGTCCTAGAGTACATCCTATATCTTCAGATTGTGCTCAGAGAGTAAAAAAATCTCAATCTGGAAAGATATTCCAGCTTTCCTATTTCTCCTCACATTTATTTATGCCCACAGTATTTACCTCCAGTTTATATTTAAGGCAGGCAAAGGATTGAATTCTTCCATTTCCACCCTTTCCCTCCCCTCCCAATATTGATCTGTGAGCAATTTCATCATTTCCCATTGATTCTCCAGGCTCAGTCACCTTTTGGGCTTGATCCCTGCTAAGCTGGTGACCCATGAAGATTTAAGCTGTATTTCTCAGCAGCGTGCTGACCTCATTCTGAGGTGTGTCCTCCCTCAGTGTACAGATGTGTGAGCTGATGACTGTCGTGTACAGTCATATCTGGGATCCAGGCAGTGACCTCCTGATAGGAACTGCATCCCAGGCCAGTCAGCCCTGTCTGGGTGACAGAGGGCATGGGGTGAAGAATGTTCTATTAGAGAGAGACTTCTCCAAACAAACAATTGGTGTTTGTGCCACGTGGGTGGGCTGCTCAGCCCTTTCAAAAGGCTTTCCAGAGCACAGAAGCGTTTCCAAAGCAGTGCTGTGGCTTTGCCTGGAAGCAGAAAGGAAGGGACAGAAAGTTCTTCATACTGGGGAGACCCCATTAGCTAATTAACAAGAAGGATGAGCTCCAGATCGTTTCCTCGACCACATCTTTGCCCTCTGGGCAAAATTTAGGGAACACAAGTGGACACAAGGCAGCTCATTGAGCTGCACTGTGTGTACGTGGAAAACTGCCTCTGAAGTCATCTTATGTTAAAATATTTTCAACTTACTGAGAGAAATTTAATTCTTCCCATGTACACATCAACAAATAACTTGATCCCACCCACGAATATGCAAACAAATGCATCAGTTACGCCAAGTATTTCTCCCTCTCGCTGCCAAGTAAGAAAGGGAGATTGTTACTGCGACTTCTGTTTCCAAATACTTGGGAGGTGCTCCAATTCTGCAGCAAGGGGGACTATATAATACCTAGGCTGGAGCTGAAAGAGCTCCAGCAGCAACTCAAAGCCTGGCTGAAATAGCTGAGTGGTGAGATTCTCCCCCTAAATGATGTTAGCAGAGCCCTACCTTGAAGTGAAAGCACACATCCACCTCCTCGAGTACAGCTACCTTGCTAATTGCAAACAGGCTGCAAACCTCGCAGCTGCTGCCCCACGGCTTTGTAGGGTGTGAAACGGAGCCCAGCACAGCCCAGACCTTGCCCAGCCACCCCCCTCCTTGCTCTATTCTATTTTGGGCTGTGGCGAGGTGCTGGGACCGAGGCGGTGGACAGGAGCTGGAAGAAAAGGCCGGTTGTTCGGCAGGGGAGGTGCGCCCTGTGCCACGCCGGAGGAAGGATGTGTGCTTGGAAGATGTGCAGGAATCATCAGCAGGGTGTGGGCAGCCCAGAGCAGGGGACACAGCCACTGGAGCAAGGAGGCAGGGAAGGGAGAGCAAGGGAGGATGAGGATGGAGGGACAAAGTCACTGCTGTATGTAAAACTTCGGAAGATAAACTCGAAGACACAACATTGCTTTTAAATGTTGATTTGGTCACCTCAGAAGAACTAGATCTTCAGGCCCAGGTGGGCTGAACTGAATACAGAACCTGTAGCAAGAGTAAAATCGGTCAAAGCGATCTTTCTGATCCCTCAAAACTTTGCAGGTCTGGGATCAATTTGGCTCCAGAGTATTTAAAGCCATAACTTCTCTAAAATGGTCTCACAAGGGTTGTTCATTGCAGGGGGTGCCTTAGGTTTAGCCCAGACAGTGTCCTAAGGAGTTTCCTGGTCTGAGCTGGGAGCAGGTGGATGAATCATCTTTATGCCAAATCTGGATTTCTTTTAGTGTCAACAAAACAGCAGCTGCTCTTTCAGGACACCGCTTTGCCATACAGGGACAGCACAAAGAGGTGAACCCTGGCAGCCAGAGCTGCATTTGGCCCTCAATGTTGAAGGGAGCCTAAATCACAGAAGGGAGACTGTGCAGCAAAAAACACACGAGAGGGTGTGAGTGAAAGGCCAGAAATGAACCTTCCTGTTTGCTCTGTGTGCTCCACACCTTCTCTGCCCCCCAGCTTAGCTGTGCCAGTGGCTCAGCCTGGAACCACTAACTCAAATCCTGGCAGGATTGACTCAGCCCCTGTGTAATTTTGAAGCTGAAGGAAAGTGTGAAACGACAGGTTCTGTGGTGAGGTGTCTGCCCCTGGACGCTTGGCCAAAATTGTCCTGATGCTTTTTGTACGTGGCATGCTGAGCTGACTGGCCTCCTCTCATTGGGCCTTCATTCCTTCCAGTGCATTAATTACCTTAATTACTGACTCAGTATTGCTGAATTAGTCACGTGTTCTGAGGGAGGGAGTGCAGTGTGTATTTACCATCCACATCTTCAGCGAGTGCTGGTTGATGTAGTGCTGTTGCCATCCCTGAGTTACAATGATCTGCACAAGCTGAAGATCTGCTCATTAAACCCAGCCATTAAAATTCACAGTACTCCCTTGATTTCAGCTTTTTATGGGTTATTAGTTGAGATGGACTATTTACTCTTGGATATGAAAAAAGCCTGTGGGCAGTTTTTAAAAGGATCAATATGAAATGTCTTTTATTAACTGTCAGGCTGGAAGATGGGAATTTTGTTTCTTTTCTTTAAGGGAAAATCAAACAAACACGTGTGTCAAAATGTGACCCAACCCATGCTTTTTACAACTCTCCCTTTAACTTTTTAGACTTTAAAACAACCTTTTATGGTTTTCTTTTTTTAAAAAATAAAATATTGCTAAAAATATTCTCTTGACCTGGAAGTTTTGACTGCCAATATTCAAGGGTTCAAACATACTTTTATAGCCAAGTTACATATCTATGAAAAATAGATTTATCACCTAAGTAGAAATTAACTTGAACTAAGCCAAGATCCACCACATGATTCCTTTATGTCTCAGGATGAAATGTCTGTTGTTCTTCCTTTTCCCTCCCAATTCTTGTAAAGGCTTGATATAGAAACAAATGCTTTTAAAAAATATGTCATAACTTAGGTTCTTAAAAGATAAAGCTCTCAACATAAAACCAACTCAAAGGACCTTATCATTTAGTTCTTTCTCTGAAGGTTTTCCATGCTCTAAATGAAATTATGAGCAGTTGTCAAAGATGTTGCCAAATACAGTGATGAGTAAGTGGACACAGCAGTCACAGCAGCAGCAGCATTTAACTTCTTGCTCAGGAGTCCCTATAGTTTCTGCAAATACAAGGACAGAGATTTCACTCTTTAGGTCTGTGGAAGGGAACATCTGCATCTTTTGACATTCTCCTTGGAGAGGGTGTCCTGGGGGTCTCACAGCCTGAATTCCCTTGGATTGCAGTGGTTTCCCAGCACATGAAGCTCTCCTCAGAGTGCCCCAGCCTAACTCATGTCCAATTCTGAATTCAGAAGTTGTTCACAAGCAGGTTTGTTGCTCACACAGCTCTGGGGGAGGCCCTAAACGCCCCAGGGTTATCAGCTCTGCTGCCAAAACCCTCTGAGTTCAAAGAGGCTCCACCAGCAGCAAGCACAGAGCTTGGAGCTGAGCTCCTGCCTTCCTCACAGAAAACATGAGGATGAGGAAGGTGAAGGTAATTGGTAGGGTCACCCCTATTAGACTCCAAGTGTAACTGGGAAGGAGAACGTCCATGGTGAATCCAACTCCCTCAGAGCCCCAGACATCCCAGCTCCCACCCAGCTCATCTCAGAGCCCTCATGCACCTCCCAGCCCCCAGTACTTCTGTTTTGGTTGCCTGCCACGAGGTTTGTCCCTGCTCTACCCCTCCAGAGCCTTTCAGCCCTCCAGCTCCCCACTTCCCACTCCCTTCTGCTGGGACTGTCTTTCCTCCAAGCCCTTTTCCCTGCACACCCCATTCCTTCCTAAGCCCAAACCCCTTCCCCTGACCGTGCCCCAGAAGCTCCAGGCTCTCACTAATCTCTGTCCTGGCTCCTCTGGCTCTGCCTCACACCTTGGCTCTCCTTGCCTGCTACCTGCTCCTGTCACCCCACTGCTTCCAGGCTTAGCCTGAAGTGCCAAAAAACCTGTAAGTTTTTGTCTTTTTCTTTTTTCTCCATCACAATGGCTGAAGTTTAAAGCCATTCATATTTTAAGTATTTCTATAGCAACAGCTCATCAACATGATCTTTTCTTAAAAAAGAGCTGTGTTTTATCTGTGGTATTCCAATAAAATCTATAAAATATCACTCACTGAAGGCATTTCAGAATGCTTGTGAAGAAGGAAAATCAGGGAAGTTCTCACTTTATATAGCTGGGTAGAGTTGCTTGCAGTTGGTAGCATAAAAGAGATAATAGAAACAATTTTTTATGTAAAACTACCTAAGGTTTCAGTAGGCAATTCCAGAGGGTAATTAGGGTGGAAATAACTATCCCTACATTGGAAGAGTACAAGCTCTTACAAGCTATTTCAAGCTACTTTTTAGTGTAGATATGTCCATGTGGCTTTAGCATAGGCTCGTTTGGAGCCAGATCAAATCAAACCCCCAAAAAAAAAAAAAAAAGGCAGAATAAAAGTGTCCACGTGGGCAGTTCAAGCACAATAACTCCACTGACACCCTGGCAAGTGTCACAACAGCTTCCCCAAAGAGCAATGCGGAATTCCTGCGGGCTGCAGCCGGGCAGGGACACTTGGAGGGCTCCCCTGATGGAGAGATGGCTGCTGTCACTTGTAGCTGCAAGAGCTCGAGGCAACGGAAGAGGAAATGACTCAGGCTAAGAGAGGAAAATCATCCCATGGCCGTGTTTGTTAAAGGAGGTGGAGGAAAACTCCGTAACATCATCAGACCCGTGCAAAATATTTTCAAGGTGTCAAATTGCTGGTATGAATGACATATCAGTAGATCAGAGGATTGTGTTTAGAATATAGATAGACAACAGCTGGTTTTTTGTTTTCCCTTTCCCCAGCCTCCCCTCCCTTTTCCTCTTTTCCCACCCAATCTTTTCCTTCTCTGTAAACTTTAGTGGTTCAGATAAACTGAAACATGGATCTTCCCTCACCTCCCTTTAGATGCAAAAGGAAGTATCTGCAAGCAAGATGTTATAAACTCAAGGCTTAGCCATGTGCATCCCTCCTTTGCAGTATTCCTGGGTTCAACCTTCAAGTTATACATTCTTGGTGCCAGAAGGACGTGAAATTTGAAAATGAAAGTATAAACAGTTTAATTGTTATTTATTCATAGCCCGATTTGTCAATGCGCGATGGTGGCATAACTGCTTACATTAGCCTGAGACAATAAACCACCAGAAGAAATGCCTTTAAATAAACAAAAAACAGGTTTATACATAATTTACAGAAATTCCTTTGCAAAAAGACATTTCAGAGCCATCAGTGTGGGCCATGCACTGAGCAATTTTCCCCCCTCGCTTTTATAGCTGTGTCAGAAGTCGGGCACATTTTGGCAAAGACTTGGTACATTTACATTGTAAAATCTTTAAAAACAAAGCAATATGGAACCTGCAGCATGATTTTTTCCTCCTGAAACCAAGTAGGAGAGCTGGGCAGGCAGAGTGCATTTATTTGATGAAGTTTGGGTCGGGTTTTGAGGCTGAGATTACTCCTGCTAGGCTAGGGAAAGCTAGGAACAGGCTGGGAAGTAGGATTTGGGTAAAAGGTACAGTGATCATTCTGTAGGAGCCAGCCTCCTCCATAAGGGACCAAAGGGCAATCAGGGAGTAAGCATTCACAAATAAAAGCCAAATCCAAGCAAAAAACCCTGTGTCTGGAAGTTCTTGTGGACAGAAACACTTCACACTGGGTTTAGTCAGTCTTTTTGAGGGAGAGCACTCACCTTCCTTCAACATGATTTAAAACTTGTCCCCTGTTCATGAGGCTTTGTGACACTGGCTTCTTTCCTCAAGTTCCTGAACTACTTCTTTGCCACACAAATGGAATGTTTCATGTATTGCAAATTCTCTGTGCCTTTCACACTGGTTTTTATCATGAGTTTAGCAGAGAAGGAGTATGCTTTGAAAAAGCATGTTTGAAAAAGACAATAGCATCTCTTAAGGGCTGACGAGGGAGTCTTGATGTGGTTTCACTAAATGCCACACAAAATATTTCAAAAATTTGTGAGAACTAGTTCTTGAAATACTGCAAGAGAAAAGATGCATTCTTACCCTGCCCCCACACTGCTAAAACTGTGCTTTGCTAGGTTTAACCTTTGTAGCTCATGCCTTCAATGTAGGATTTGAGTACCTCAGCTTACACTAAACCCCAGAAAATTCAAATAGTGAAATTCCTTCTCCTCCTCATAGGACAGCTTGTTTGGATGAAAATGCACATTGTTATTCTTCATAAAAATACCTTTTTTTCTAAAATGTAATTATCTTTTTCTGCTCAAGATAGATCCTCCCTCACTCCCTGTTTCTGTCACAGTACAACTGCTAGGACACTAACCCATTCCAGGAGAGTGGCAGCAGTTAAACACAGCAGGTATGGATTTAATTTCCAGGAGAAATGTGGGTTCATTTTTCAGTAAAGTCAGGGATGAAGTGCACCCTCAGCAAATTGCAGATGACACCAAGCTGAGTGGTTTGATAGCACACCTGAAGGATGGGATGGCACACAGAGGGACCTGGACAAGCTCAAACAGTGGCCCATGGACGTTTCATGAGGTTCA
Source organism: Dicaeum eximium (assembly GCA_013396995.1). NCBI lineage: Eukaryota > Metazoa > Chordata > Aves > Passeriformes > Dicaeidae > Dicaeum > Dicaeum eximium. The sequence continues at coordinate 55,691 of VWZP01008954.1, read as the reverse complement.
ACAAGACCAAGTGATCCCTGGGACCAATCCAGGCTGGGGATAAACAGATCCAGAGCAGCCCTGGCAGAAGGACTTGGGGGTGCTGTGGGTGAGAGCTGGCCCTGCCCCAGCCCAGAACCCCCCTGTGCTGGGCTGCACCCAGAGCCCCAGGGCAGCAGGGCAGGGGGGATTCTGCCCCTCTGCCCCGCTCTGCTGAGCCCCCCTGCAGGGCTGCATCCAGCCCTGGGCCCAGCACAGCAAGGACAGGGAGCTGCTGGAGCCAGGCCAGAGCAGGGACACCAAGGGCATCAGAGGGATGGAGCAGCTCTGCTGGGAGGAAAGGCTGAGGGAATTGGGATTGTTCAGCCTGGAGAGGAGAAGGCTTTGGGGTGACCTCATTGTGGCCTTCAGTGCCTGAAGGGAGCCCACAGGAAAGATGGAGAGAGACTCTGGACAAGGGCCTGGAGTGACAGGACGAGGGTGAATGGATTTAAACTGAGAGAGAGTGGGTTTAGATTGGATATGAGGAGGAAATTTTTCTCTGTGAGGGTGGTGAGGCCCTGGCACAGGGTGCCCAGAGCAGCTGTGGCTTCCCCTGGATCCCTGGAAATGTCCAAGGCCAGGATGGACGGGGCTTGGGGCACCCTGGGATAGTGGAAGGTGTCCCTGCCCATGGCAGGGGGTTGGAACTGGATGATCTGTAAGATCCCCCCCAACACAAACCATTCTCTGAGTCTATGACCTCATGCACTGCTGCACGAATGAAGTGCCCCTGCAAGACCTGCACCCCAGTTAAATGTGTGCATCCAGAAACACAGGCAGGACATACATTTACACACGTGTGCACATGGGATCTGCAATCAAGGGTAGTCCATGGAAAGACCAGCACTGACTTTACTGTGCTTCATGTTAATCTTCTGTTAAATTGATTCATTCTCCCTTTTGCCTTATGGAGCTGCCAGGCAGGAACTCTGTACAGTGTCCTGCACAATAGGCCTTTTGAACAAGATTTTACTATCTGATTACTGTATATTAATGTCTGTGATATAAGTTTATTACTCACCTAGCCAGCCTTTATCTTGTTTTGCCTTGAAACAAAGGAACTGCAGAGCAGGCTTAAAAAGAGTCAGTTGAGTTAGATTTCTGTAATGCTCTCTAATTGTACTGTTTGGCCACACACAACCTCCATTTCTGCCTCTGATGTCTGATGATATTAATTATTTCTCTTCCTTCACTAAGTATTTTATTAATGAACACTTAAAGGAATGGTTGAGCGCAAGCTGCAAAGTTCAGGTGCTAATACGAGTTTATGTTTTTAAAAAGTAACTTTAATTTCAGCCCCAACCAAGTTTTCTTTTAAATTAAAAAAAAAAAAAATAGATCCCAGAATATTGACTTGAACATCATGAATAAAAAAAAAGAAATTTCAGGGTGATTCCTCTCACAAAGCTCAGAGAAAATTTGATTTGAACTTTTTCTGTGGAGCATCTCTCTGTTAAAAGGAAAGCTTTGATAAAAATGGAAGAATGATAAAAGATGAAACTGGCCTGTAAGGAGCACAGGCTGTAGAAATATCTATGACACATGTGCAGACTAAAGAAGAAAATCAAAAGGCAAGCAAGTCAGAAGTTGCTCTTTCATTTAGGACTGTATGTGCCAAGGAGGAATTTTCATCTCAAAGAGAACTATTGAGGAAAATAGCAAGGTAAGCTCATTCCCTGCTGCCTTCTGTCAGTCTGACAATGGGTTCTCAAAACCAGTTTGAAATGGTAAGATCTTCCAGCTTTAAGATGATACAGCAAGAATCAAGTGGAAGGATGGCAGGCAAAAGGGAATGTAGGGAAAAAAGTCTTGCACAGCATGTGCTGTCAAAAAAGAGTGAGTTAAGTGAGCTAACTGGATTATGATGAGGTTTGATTTGATTTTGTGATAGAAAATCTGAGAGAAAAAAGCACAGAAAGCAGAGAAATTATTTTACTGCCTTGATTATTGCCCATCCCCACCTCCCAGCCCCCAAATCGCTTTGTTCTATTTTTCACAACCACAAACCCTAAATAAACACCAGCATCCTCACTAATTACGTATGACAAGGTGCTCTGAGAACTGCTTGGAGGTCAAATATATTCCATGTGTTCTAAAAGCTGTGCTCCATGGTCACTCCCTCCCCATAATTGTAGGGTGAGGACAGGGGTTAAGTCTTCAGGGTCTTATTTTTGGTGAACTACACCATTTGTACAATGACGTCTTGCAGTCCTCTGTCATCTTGCTTTCCTGGGTCCCAAACAGATTTCTAAGCTTTACCAGCAGTGCTGCTTGATGGGGATTTCAGAGAAATTCCTCAAAAGTGTGTAGATGGCATTCCTTGTCACAGAATGACAGAATAGTTGGGGTTGGAAGGGACCTCTGGAGATCACCCAGTCCAACCCCCTGCCCAGGCACCTGGAGCAGGTGACACAGGAGCGTGTCCAGGTGGGTTTGGGATGTCTCCAGAGAGGGAGACTCCAGGCCCTCCCCGGGCAGCTGTTCCAGGGCTCTGCCACCTTCAGTGGACAGAAATTCCTCCTCATGCTGAGGTGGAACTTCTTGTGTTTCAGTTTATGGCCAGTGCTCCTCATCCTGACCCTGGGCACCACTGAAAAGAGCCTGGCACCCTTTCAGATATTTATATGCATTGATGTGATCCACTCTCAGTCTTCTCTCTTTGAAGCACATCAGTTTAGCAAACTGTGGTACAGAACTTTCCTCTGCAGGCACTGAGGAAGAAGGAAAGCCATCTTCTCTGTTCTTCTGATCAGCTGCAACTCTATCCTCACTTTGCTTAACACACTCTCTGGTGGCTTGTCTTGTCTAGTTTTGAATTATTCATATAGTCAGACTTCAGCACCAGATAAAAGAGCAGCAATTTTCTGGGACAAAATTTTGGAAATATTTCCATATTAAACAGCAATTAGTGAGAATAAATGAGGAATATATAAACTGATCAATTACTCTATCATATCCTTGGTTTACTTAGGAAGCAGTTCCTTGAGGCTTGGTTCTTTTCTCACTGCCAATTGTGTAATTATTGAGCAACTCTAACTGGAGTCACCCCAGAGTAAAACTGACTTCCATGAGAGCTGAAGGAAGCAAACTCTCCAAGAAAAGCAAGCAGCAGTCAGGCCTTAGCTGGAATATTTCTGCCCCTTAGCCAAGAGACAGCAAATTTTGGTGCCTTGTAGGTCAGGTTTCCTCTCTCACAGCAGGATACAGAGGTGCTGACTTGGGTGTTTCCTTAGGGTAATGTGTCTATTTAAAGAACATACAGACACTTGCTGATCACCACAAGGGTGGTTATAAACAGCACACAGTCAATTCCCCTTTGCAGAAACACCACAGCCTTGTCCCAGGGAACAGATGCTTTGGTGTCCTTTTTCTTTGGGCTGCTCACAAAACCAGAGGCAGCTGTTTGGACACATCCAGCACCCCTTTCTCTCCCCCACCCCTGACTGTGAAGGAGGGGAACCTTTGCCCAAGGCTCTAACCCTGTGGTGTGGAAAAGCATCTGGATCATTAAGCTTGGCTTTTATAAATCTGGGCTCAGTTTCACAAAGGCTGCTCAGAAAGCTCAGAGAGAGGCAAGAGCTTCAAGCCACAGAGTATTCTTAACAATTTTGTGTGTGTGGTTGCTGCTTTGGATTTTTAACTTTTCGATGAAGAATTTTATCATGGGTGTGATGCATCATGTGCAAACCATTAACTCCTCTCACCATAGCTGTACATTTTCAAATACAATGGAGCTCTTTATTAAAGCACTTAAAAATAGCGTTCTGGTGCCAGAGGTTATCCAGTTTTCTGCTGCAGAGCATGTCAGCAACTCTTTGACAGTTTGCAGTGCATGGCAGTGATTTATTTGTGGAATTCCTAGAGAGCAGGGGCAAGCTGTGCAGAAGCCCTGATGCATCAAATTCAATGATGTGTGATAAAAGATGTAATAGCTGATAACGCAAACGTATTGAGGAGGTCACAAAGAACATGCTCCCAGTCTGCAGAGCTGGTGAGAGCTGGGACCTAAGGACAAGAGGATGAGAATCATTGCTGCAAAGCTCACGTGGTGTTTTAACGTGGCCTGGGGTGGCTCTGACAGATTGGAGGGAGGAGGAAGACGCTGGCACATATCACTGAACACGTTTAGTGACACGTAACAAGGGACAGGGACCCCTACCTGTCTGCACAGCTCCACTCTGTGTGGGAGCTGGAGCTGATCCCAGCACAGAGCCCTGGGCAGACCCTGATGCAGGATTCTGGTAGTGCCACCTCCTCAGGGCCTCAAGTCACCACTGCTCTATTGCTTTCTATTGCTACGGGACATGAGCTGCTTCCAATAATTTTAACCTAGCCTCAGATTTACACCAGCTGAAAAGCTGGCTCCAAGCAGGCTGTGAGGGAATTTCCTTGACTTTTCTCCCCCTTCCCTTTAGAAATAAATTACTGCTGCATGTTTTCCATTTTCCTATAGGTTTTCTATCCAATGATCCAAACACTCCAAAATAAACACGTACATTTCCTTCCCTGGTACTCTATGTCAGGATCTATTTAGCTGCCTCTGCAGGAGCAAGCAATCCTAAAAATCCCACCACTGGTATTAAACAGAAGTTTCTTTTCTTTTTAGAACCATCTAAAGGTGTTACACCTCAGCAATACTTCCTGCTGTGTTCACATGCCCCATCCCAGGCCAGGTTGGATGGGGCTCTGAGCAACCTGGCCTGGTGGAAGGTGTCTCTGCCCATGGCAGGGGTGGAACTGGATGAGCCATAAAGTCCCTTCCAACCCAAACCATTCTGTGATTTTAAGATTCTAGGATGATTCTTGCAGTGCTTCCAGATTTTTTGCCTAGGGCTGCACACTGTTGTGGACTTATTAACCGCCATTAGACACATTTTGCTGTAATTTATTCTAATTCAAGTCTGGAGTAAAGGCAGCCACTCCCAGAAAATTCTGCATGTGTAAGCTGCTGAATGGACAGTGGAGTCTCCTGAAATGAAGCCGAAGGACAACTGAATTACTGCACAGCAGAGCAGGACCTGCTACCTTGAGTACAGTGAGCATTTCTTGACATGAAATTCTAGCCCTGGTGCGTGTATGTGTGTGTGTGTGTGAGGAAGCAGGTAAGCAAACTGCTGCTGATGCAGACAGACATTGTTTCTTCCTGTGTTTGTTTAGTTATTATGGTAGTAACAACCAAAGGCATAAACTAAAAACAACAACAAGTTTATGTTGATATAAAATACATATTAACATATCTAATTTATTTAGGCTGACCCCAGGTATAGAGTAAGGACAGCAGACCAGGATGGGAAGAGGCAGTAGTGTGGGCTGTGGGTTTTTTTTGCCCATGGCTCTGGCAGCGTGTGGAAGCTGCTGTGCCAAGAAGAGCTTGGTTATTTGGGATACAGATGATTAATCTGGTTGGCACTGGCCATACCCAGAAGCAACCACTGTCCAATGCCTCCTTGTGCTTGGGCAGCAACAGGAATGAACAGTTCAGCTCACCAGAGGTTCTGTCCTAGTTACACATCTCTGTCTCCCACTGCAGGGATGGAAGGGTCCTCTCTGCCTCTGGCCACACATTTGAGTTCCAAAGCTTAGTTCCAAATATAACATTGTGAAGCCCAAACCTGGCTGCAAGAGGGTTCTTTCATATCATTCTGCTTGCACTTCACTCCTTTATGCTGGTGGAGGGTCTGGCTATGGGGGTTGTCCCTGACCATTTACCACCTACCAGAATGTGTTATGAATGTTCTTCCTACCAAGAGGAATGAGTACAAAATTTGTATATTTGAGCTTAGTTTCAGTTCACAGAATGATCTGCTCAGAGACCAGATGTATTTAGCTCCTCATGACTGGCAACATGGGCATGTGCTTGCTCCTCTCCCTGTGTAAAATCCCACCACTTCCATTTAGTGGCCTTGCCTAAGTGCCCTGCCCACACAGATTCTGCCACTGGTGTGCATGAACACAGAAGTCACAGGGCACAGGGAATCCAGTCTTGAATTACTGTGACAGGCCAAAAATGCCATTCCATATTTTAGCTTATGGGACAGCAGTGAATGAGAATCATTGACAGGTCATGAAGGTACCACAGCAAGAGATGTGTACATCTTCATGGCAACACCCCATTTTCCATGGGGAAGGCCATGTAGGATGAGCCCAGTGTGCTCCTTGCCCTCTGCATTCAGGGCTCCCAGCAGGAATTAACACAACTCTGTGCTAACCAGCCTTCTGATAGCAAATATCTCCATCCAGATGAAGGCCCTGATGGAGAAACATGGATTTGCCACCTGGAATTTTCTGTGTGGAACTAGTGATTTCCATTTAAACTACTTGCTTGCTGCAAAGCCACCAGGCAGTTCCCTGAACTGCAAGCCTGCATGTCTTGGCTTTTCAAGCTCCAAGCTTTGAGAGGTCTATGGATCACTGAGGTCAGAAACTTCCAGCCTTCCCTAATCTTCAAACTGTCCAGCATCTCCAAAGAATCAATTTCCCAGTGTGGCTCATACTCCCCAAACAGCTGACGCCCAAGCACAGCAGTCAGTGAGAAGGGCTACACTGGGATTCTGCTTCGAGTTTCCCAGGGGAGCTGGGGAAATACATCCTGTCCAAGAAAAATGTGAGCTGCTACTGCTGCTGGAACATTTTTTATTTCTTTGAAAAATATTACCTCTCCATGCCTTGTCCTAAGCTGTAGCAACATACTTGGCTTAACAGGTCTAGGTAAAATAGGCAAAGGGCTGTTGAGGTGGGAAAAGGAACATCGTTTCTAAAGTGCTGACAAGCATCTTCTTTTTTCCCCTGAAGTAAAAATTCAGCAGTAAAAGTCTTGGAAAGAAAATATTTAATTCTTTTTCTCTCTTCATGAACCATTTAAATATTTTTCCATGTGTTTCTGATCATCTCAGGGTGATGTATGGTTTTTCCAAACTGCAGAGAGGTGAAGCTCTTGGTGAGGTAGAAATCAGCTCGATCCCAAAGATTTTAAAAACACCAAGGGATGCCTGCAGAGGCCAGTGATGCTGAAGGGCACCAGTTCTCCTCCACAGCTCTCTCCACTGGAAGAAAGAGCCACAAAACTCACAAGGAGAGCATCAGGGGGCAGCTGATCCTGCTGTGACACAAACCTGGGATGGAGGCAGATTATGCTGTAACCCCCCTGCTCTTCCACGCTGTCTCCCGTAGCAGAGATCTACTTGAGTCCTTCCTCCTTGTGTTCCTTTTAGGGAGCAGAGGTTTGGTGGACTTCCACTGTGCCTAATGCCCTCTTTTCCTGCCCACAGGATGGTCCTCACTCCCCTGAGGGAGCCACCAGCCCTGCACCCTCAGTTTTGGGTGCTGAGTTTTGGGTGCTGAGCTGCTGGTGCCAACAACAGAAAAAAGGCATCGAATCACTTGGTTTAGAGAGGCAATATGGACACCCCACTGACTTCTTCCAAACATTTCTGGGCCCCACTGGGATGAAACCCATTAACTTCAGTGGGCTCTGGATGATTTCCTACATACACAAAAGTTGAAAAATCGTGCTTTAATAGAAATGCCAAAGTTAAATCGGGAAATTTTAACGATTCTCTTTGTATTTTAATTTGGTGGCTGTCTGCTGACAATATAATTAGAGAGATGCTATGTTAATTAATGCCAGATGACATTAGTGGGATGGCAAAAGCATCCAGTTTTGTAAAGAATAGTTCACAGTTGAACTGTTCCTTTCTCCCCACCCCATTTTTGGTAGAGAATTATATTCAAAAAGTCAGAGACAGCCGAATTAAACCAAAAGTCAAACCATTCACAAATACCATGTGTCTTAGCATGTTATTTTCAAGCCAAATCTAATGTTATTGCAGAAAAATACATTAGCCATGTTTCCTTTAGTGCCTACATGTTAAAAAAAAGAAGGAAGGTTTGCAGGACCTCATGCTATTCTTGTGCTTAAAGTGGGTAGTGGCCAACCAAGTTGCCACTGAAGCCAGAGGAGCAGGACCTAGACTTGTGCTTTACATAGCTGAGGGCTTGAAATGTAATTTTTGGTGTAGTGTTTGTGGATTTCTTGGGGTCCATCAGATAATTTGAAAGAGATTTGCAATGACAGGGTAATACACATTAACATTCAGCGCGAGTCCCTACATGCTGTATTCATATTCTGGGTGAGTTCAGCTTTGTTAGACTTCAATCTATACATGGAAAATTACTGGAGCCCCCCAGACCACTCCAGGAAATTTTACAGGGCATAAAAGTCACCATCTCGTGAGAACTATAGCCTTTATTTTAATATAAACTCACATATTCCAAACTGGACATGTAAAGATATTTATCTATGGATGCAAATATTTATATATTTAAGTTCACTGTGCGCTGTGATATAAATGTCTTGTAGATCCTGTCTTGAGTAAAGCTAGTGAGTTAAAAGTCTTGGGGAATATAATTGTATCCTGCTGTGTCAGCAGATTAAAAATTGCAAGTACATTTGTACTGTTCTAAATAGAACTTTAAATGAAAAATCTTCTATAGGTGATCTCAACAAGAGAGCAGCAGAAGGAAGTTGGCAGGACTTCCTTAAAAGTCTTAATATTCCTGCAGGGGGGAAGAAGCAAAGGTAAAACCTGAAGGCTGGCAGATCCCAAATGACCTCTGGCTAAACCCAGGGAAGCATCCCTGCATGGCCAGGACTGAATCCATGCTGGTGCCTGCCTGGCAGTGTAGGTATCACTACCACCCTTGGCCTGTCTGAAAAAAAAAAAATCCCTTTACAAATATTCCCAATTCACAGCAGGCAAACCTGAAGTTGCACAAAACCTACTTACTTTTCTGTGCTAACAGCACACTGGCTTTGCATCTGCTTTGCATAGAGTTCAATACCAGGAAAAGCCACAGGAAAATTAACTCTTGTCCCAGCTTGTCTGATGCTCTCTGTTAGCAGGGAAAGCTTCCTATTCATCCCCAGGCTGAAGCTGAATTTTACATGTCCTGCCCCCCCAGCCCCCAACTCCTGACAGGTGAGGAAAGCTCCTGTATTCTCAAAGCGAAAATGTCACTGAATTTATTGTATCATATTTAGGAATGGGCAAATCCAAGCACTGTAAATGTGGGATTGTACTTGGCCTAGTGCTTGATATCATAAGGGAGGCATCTTGTTGGGATAAGGAGCTGTGACTGGTGTTGCCCTCAATGTTCCATATCCATGGAGGATCCAGAAGACAGGGACTGGAATATTTCATCACCATTGTGAAGAAACCTTTGAATTGAAAATATGCTTTAACTTAACAGAAGTATTTAGCTGCAGCACACTGAAGTGTTCTGGGATCTGAGGGTGTCCATTGTCTTTGCACGTGTTCAGAATTCTCTGTGCAAATTACACTGAAGAAACAATCACAAAAATGAAGATGGTAACTCATAGAAAAAACTTCCACAGAATCTAAGAGGTTTTCCATCACTTTTGCTATCACCAGCTTTGATATCAATGCAGTCAATGGTCTGGCACTTAAGGTTCTTTATCACCTCATTTATTTGATCTTGTTTTCAAACCACTCCACACATGAGCACAAGAAGATATTTCTAAATTAAATGCAAATACAGCAAAAAGCAATTTCATAATAGATATTTATAAACAAAATCCGTGCACAAAAAAAAAAAAAGCAGCTTTGCATTCTGCTTTTTCCAGAATCCTAACAACTCATTTTCCCTGCACATGACTTGCAAAAGGATTGTTTGCACATTTCTCTGTGATCCTATGGAGATAGGACAGCGCAAGCTGCCATCAGGACCTGAAGTTTTCATGGAGAAGGTTCTGCCAACAGCAGCTGCTCACCAGATACTCTTCTGATCCCAGCTGCGGCTGTGTGGGTTCAGGGTTTCCCACATCCCAGGCTTGTGGTTTTACCACCAGGCTACTTGTTCTTTGAAAGCAAGTCTGACTTTTGGGTTTTACATCTGCTCATGTGAGGCAGCCTAATTAATAACCCTGATTTGCGAGATGATCTCATGTTACTCTGTCGCATGGATTTTTGTGAGGGTTTATTTTTTTATTGTGGCTGTTGGGAAACAATTTAATAATCTTTAACACAAAAATTACTAGGTAACTGACACCTAAATTTGTGGGAGGGGTGAAATGGAGATCGTAAAGAGTTTGCTATCCCTGGAAGTGTCCAAGGCCAGGCTGGATAGGGCTTGGAGCACCCTGGGGTAGTGAAAGGTGTCCCTGCTCGTGGCAGGATGATCTTTAAGGTCCCTTCCTTAAACTCAGGCCATTCTATGATTCTGTATTTCAGTTACAGGTTTAGCCTTTTAATAAGAAATCATGGTTTACTATGCATTTTAAACACCGTGTTTATTAACTTTTATTCGGAGCTAATAATCAAAACTTCCATTTTATTTTGAAAGCTGACCAGCTTGCAGGAGTTCCACACAGCCTCTGCGGACATTCCCATGATGGATAAAATCGCTCTTTATGTGGAAGCAGACACTGCCTGTCTGGGCAATCCACGTGTCCCCTCAGGACGAGCCTGTCCTGAGCCTTATGGTGTCTCCTGTGCCTCTTCCCCTCCAGGTCCCCATGGGCAGCGAGGGAAGGGGGAAACAGCAAGGAAATGCTGGAATTGTACACATTTCCCTTCACCGCCCTCGAGCGTGCGCTTCCCGGACAGACTCTTCCCAAATGTCCCCTCCAAGCCTCTCCCCGGTCCCAAACGCGCATCCTCCGGCCCCATGGAATCCCACCATGGGTCAGGCTGGACGGGACCTCAGTGGGGCACTCCCTGCTCCAGCAGGGCCATCCCAGAGCACAGGCCACACGATTGCGCTCAGATGGCTCTGGAATATCCCCAGTGAAGGAAATTCCCAGCCTCTCTGGGCAATCTGTGGGACAAGTTTTTCCTCCTGCCCAGGTGGAACTTCTGGGCTCAGTCCCTGCCCGTTCCTCTGGTGCCATTGCTTGGCCCCCCGGAGCAGAGCCCGGGCCCTGCTGGGAGCCCTCCCTGCACACAGGGACACCCAGGGCTGAGAGCCCCCTCTCGGGGCTGGACAGCCCCAGCTCCCTCAGCCTTTCCAATCCCTAAATCATCTCCGCAGGCTGTGCTGCAGGAGCTCCCTGTCTCCCTCATCCTGGACACGGGAGTGGCCGGATGCGGTCTCGAACCCGCAGCCCCGCGCTCGGCAGCGGGAGGGAGGTGCCGGCGCTGCCGCAAGGGGCGCTGGAGCGCCGAGCGCATCGATCGCGGCCGTCCATCCGTGCATCGGTGCTCGGCTCCCTGGGCAGCGCCCGCCCAGCCCTGCCCGTCCCCCGCCATTTCGCACCGGGACGGGAAGGGAAGGGAAGGGACGCGGAGCGGGAAGGGAAAGGAGAGCAAAGGAAGGGACGCGGCGCGGGCACGGCGGGTGCCGGGAGCTCCCGCGGCACGGCCAGCCAGGTACCGCCTATACCCACCCCGCCGAGCCGGGGCGACCCTCTTCCTCCCTTCCTTCCTTCCCCGCTTTCCCTTCGAGGTGGGAAGCGCAGCCGGCGCCCCCTTCCTCCCCCGTGGCCGTTCCCCCTCCCGTCCCCTTTTCCCTCTCCGGTCCCGCACCCCCGCTGCTCCCCCGGCATCCCCCGCAGCCGCATTCCCGGTCCTTCCCGCGGGAGGGGACAGGTGGCCAACGCCCTGCGGGACCCGCCGCTCGCCCGAGACATCCCCCACCCCTCCCTGAGCCCTCACGGATGGATTTTTATCCCCTCACCCCTTCCCCCAAATCCTTAGAGCCGGGCAGTTGGGGCGGCGCGGGCGCGGCGCTGGCGGGGGCTGAGGGAGCCGGGGCGGGGCGGGCGATGCCCCGGAGCCGCGGGGGTCCCGCAGGCACGGCTCGCCCGGCGATTGAAAATTAATAAAAGCCACCCTGAAGTGTGCAGGGGAAGCGGGCGGGGGAAGCCGTGCTCGCTGTGTCTCCCGTCCGGGCACGGGAGGCGCGTTCCTGGCTCTGAGCTTCATCCCGAGGGGAGCTGGGACGCTCCGGGAAACCCGGGCGGGCTCCGCGAGACACCGGGAGGAAGCAGCGGGGAACCAAATCCCTGCACGGATTAATTCCCTGCACCAAATATTCTTTTGGCCTTTCCCGGAATTCAGTGCCTTTTAAATTTATTTAGTGGGGTTTTAAAATTTTTTTTTTACTTATTTCTTGTTCTTTTAATCTCTGTGTGACCGCTGCCTGTCGGCCGAGTGGCCGCTCTACATTCCCTGTGTGTGTAATATTTGAGGAACAGCATTCCCTCATCCCTTTTTGTCTTGTCTTGCAGGGAGGGAGCTGCTTCCCGGTAATAGTAGAGGATCCTGACGCTGAATGAGAAGGCACCGGCAGCATCCTCGTTAGTGGGAGCCCAGCTCTGCTTAATGTTGGTTTCTTTGTCATCAGGTCTGCTAAAAAAATGACAGAGTATAAACTTGTGGTGGTTGGAGCTGGTGGTGTAGGCAAGAGCGCCTTGACAATACAGCTAATCCAGAACCACTTTGTGGATGAATATGACCCCACAATAGAGGTAAACATTTGCATCTCATACTTTTTGTGAGGGGAGATTATCAGTGAATAATGGTGCTTGTTTCCTTTTGGATACTTACCACAAGGACAGGGCTTTATAGTAAAAAGAGCTCAGAGATAATGTTCTGCATTAGAGATAGAATTGCTGTGCTTCTTCATCTGGCTGTGGAACAACAGCTGCAGTAAAAAATTACCTGTTTTAATCAATTAAAAGCATGGTGTTAATTGCCATGGATCATTGGGCAGTGTGGACGCATGTGTTGAGGATCTCCATTATGAAGTATTTGCAAACTCACTTGAAAAAGCTTGGTGAAACTCTTCATAGCTTTGTGCAACCTCTTAAATGTGACATTTTTCCTTTGATAAGAAGGAAAATGAGTGGTTATGAAATGTGTGTGCCAGTCTTTCTCAGCTCCTATCGCTGGCATCTGTTTCACACAGGGAGAAATGTCCTAGAATGTTACAGTGAATGAAGCAAAAATTGGAGCCTGTTTTAGTTTTTTCTGTCTTTAAACACACCAGTGTGTGTTTCCCTATCTAGAGAAGATGTTATAAGATAGCTTCTGGAATGGGTTCTTTGAAATACATGGCTCAGTACCTCAAAGTTGGAAATTGTATTTAAGCATTAAAAGTTGTGCTGTTTTAAAGGTTTATAATAAGCAGGCAAGCTCTGCCTTTTAAATACAAGAAAAATACTGGTGGTGTCTGAAAATCTCCCGTGGATCATTGCATTTAACAACCTCAGACTCTATAAAAGGAGAAATGACACCATAACTCATCCCAGGTTTTTATGTTCTAGCACTGAAGCTCTGCATCTCATGACTTCATTTATATGTTTATCCAGCAAGGCACTTCCAGGCTCACTTGGAGGAATCACAAGGGTTTAAATCTGGGCTTAAAATGGGGACTTGGGAAGTGTGTAGGTAGTGATTTTCAGGGAGACACAAGCAGGAGGAGCCAGTGCCCTGAGGTGGCACAAATTCAGAGAGGGCCTGAGCCCAAACAGAGATGTGTTGGCTTGAGGTTGTTTCAATGTGCCCGTGTGTGCTCATCTGTCTCTTGTGTGGCCAAATAACATCTTGCTTGCAGAAGGTTTTGTGACTAGACCTGTGCAGAGAACTCTGCTTGACTTAGAGCAGCAGAGCAGCTCTTTCAGTCAGTGAAGTCTTACAACAGCAATCCCAAACATTCTCTAAAATCACACAAAACGTGCTGAGAGAAACCAGCCAAATGGGATTTTACTTTTTCCTGCAAAAGGACCTTTGGAGGCTGTTGTTCTTTGATGCTTGTTCATAAGTACCTGGATTTCTCTTAGGTTAGAGGTGTGTTTAAGCACTGCAGAAAGTGCTGTGCAGGTTCCATCTTATAAGCTGTCGCTGTGTAAACAATTTAGGAACACAGAAACTTAAATGCCAGTTCTGGAGCACTTGAGGGATTTTGCTGTTCAACCAGCTGAGTGATTTGAAGGACATTAAATACATTTTAAATGTAAAATAATAAAATGGAAATACAGTTCCTTATAGAATGAACCTGAAAATCCCAGATTCATGGAATCATAGACTGGTTTGGGTTGGAGGGGACCTTTAAGATCATCTTGTATCCATGGGCAGGGACACCTTCCAGGACACCAGGGTGTTCCAAGCCCTGTCCAGCCTAGCCTTGGCCATTACCAGGGATAGGGAAGCCACAAATCCAGTGCTGTGGTCCAGAATCCATGTGTTCTTTAAGAATGACACCAAATTAACTGATTAATAAGCAACCTCATAGGTTTTGCCAGCATTCACAGCTTGTCACATGCAGCAGCATTAATTTCTGTTCCTTTTACAAGTTCTTGTCTACTAGATCCTGTTCTTATCTCGTAAATTCTGAGACCTCGAGGGTGGAAACTGTATCTTCCTCCTCCTGGTAATTGGCCTTGTGTGTGCTCACATGTGGGTAAGCAATAATTCAGTGCCAGCAAGGGCAGGCTGTGATTTGGAGTGGGAAACAAAAATAAAAATTGGGTTTAAATGCTCCAGTTCATGCTTGGGCAGAATCAGCTTGATTGAGAAGGGTTGATGATGGTGCTTCCTGTGAGGTGCAGTTGTGATGCTGATCAGGGAACAATGGCTGTGGAGTGGATTTTAGGCAGTATGAGGAGATAAGGCTAAAATTGCTTTGATTTGTAAATAATTAGGATAGTTCAGTAGTGTCACTACTGTTGTTTGCCACTTACTGCTGTTTCTTTCATTGCCATACAGCAGAATACTCCTTTTCCCTGCAGATAATCAGGCTAAATAATTTGGGCTAAGGTAAAGAAGATAGTTTAGTGTTTTTTGTCCATGGTATATTTCATAACTACACAGTTACTGAATAACTCTAAATATTTCCTGTGATTAACAGAATGAAACTCCACACTTCTAAAATTCTCATGTTGTGAAGACATGATATGGTGCAGCAGAGGGAAAACCGCACTAATTACTTAATCACTGCTGCCTTTACAGTGTTAATTTTGCTGCTGTTTTTTGGTGGAATAAACCTAATGATTCAACAAATACCCTGGTTGAAAAACGTCAAGTTTCAGGGCCTGCTCGGTTTTATTATTTAAATCCGAGTACAGCAGATGGCAGGGCAGGGGGAGGACTGAAAATGAGTGTTTGGGTGGCTGCAGTTGTTCAGGTCTCGATGCTTTATGTGCGTTTCACAGTCCAGTGCTTTATTTGAAGGAGGTGTCCGAGCAGGGATTTATAGCCAAGTAATTTAAAGTGTTTTATTTTAAATGAAATGGGCAGCAACCATTGTAAATCTGGCGTGAGCAGCTGGGGCAGTGCCCTCTACCGGCCGAGACTGAGTAAATCTTACTCGAGCTCACTTGGATTTCTTTCATTTTTGTAACTTTTGGGTTTTTTTACATTTTCAGGACATTTCAGCCCTAAATATGTGTCGTCTTTAAAACGTCCCAGAGTCAGAGCAGCTTTCCTAGCTGCTTGTCAGAGGTTTTGGAATTGGATTAGCCAAATCCCTCAGCTGATTTAGGAATACTGATATTTAAGTCCGTGTTCTTAAATGACCTGTGCCCTCGTGAAACAAGCACCAATATTTAGTAATAGCTTAGTCTCAGGAGCTGTGGTATTTTAGCATTAAATCTCTGGTATAATGGAGTTTTGGGGAATAATAATTACTTGCCTAGATGGGATTTATTAAGCATTGGGCTTCTTTTTGGCTAAATTCCATATGTAGTGTAAAGCTGAGATTTCGTATCACATTTTCTTATCAGTGCTTGTGAGCAGATGGAATTATTACTCCTTTAAGGTGATTCTTGCTGTTTTTTATGGCTTGCAGAAGACCAATAAAAGCAGGTTAAGTGATGAATGAAGTTTTTAAGTTACATGCTGTATACTGGGAAAAACTGGAATTTGACATTTGAAGCTGGGTAGGAATCAGGAATTAATCTTCTAGTTTGCATTATTTCTAGTTGGCATTTTGTTTTTACTTAATAAAGTCAAACGTGATTTCAGGTTTGATGTTTTGCAAGGGCAAGGAGAAAAAAGGCCAAAAATAAAAACATTTTTTATTTCACTTGTCTGGAAATCATAAGCTTCAATTTTCTCTCCCACATCTTTCTTTTCCTTCTGCTTCAAATCCCCTTGCTAGGTAGTTACTAAGATTTTCTCCCCAGAAGTGGTAAAGCAGCTTAGCACCTCAAAATAGTAATTTTTATGTCTGTGCTGTGCTTTATGTTGGTGCATCTTTGCTGCTACTGCTAAAATGGTAGGCAATTCTTAAAAGCGATTTTCTTTTCTCTTAAAAGTTATTTTCTTTGATGAAAATTACTTAAAGCCTTTGTTTAGCGCTCAGTTGAGGGGAATTTCTTTCCCTTTGAAGTCCTTAAGATGGAAAGGAATAGTACAGGCTTTTCAAGAACTGCTTTTCATATTTTTGAACTAGCAGTCAAATTGCAAGAAGAGAAAATGCAAGCTTTGTAAATGTGTCTGGTATAATGATAGAAGTTCTGCTAGTACAGTGATAAAGGTATCCTAGGACTTGGGGGATCTGCTCTTGAAAAGAAGTGCTGGAATGAAGATGTATCCTTAGGTTTGGGGGTTTTTTGCCATTTTTTTTTCCCTTTAAGCAGCAAGATAGGATATTAATTTTATTTTAAAACACATTGGAACTTGTGTGTTTCCCAGCTGTATCAATATTTAAACATAGCTTATAAGTTTCTAAAGTAACTTCTTACCTGAGCACTGAATTTGCACTTCTGTGAAGTAAATAGTCCCAAAATCATGTTGGAGGCAAACTTTTAAGGTAAGCAGTAAGTATTGTTTTACCCAATATCATGAGTCTGGATGACATTTAGCAGTAAATGTGAGATTACAAAGTTGGATTAGTTTAAAATACTGGTTTTTTTTACAATTGTCTCCTGCTTGTTTCTTAGCATGAGCAACAGGAAAGAGGAGAGTTGTGCTGGTTTCAGTTCGAAACCGGGCGGAAACACCAATTCGTGTAGTGGTTTGGTTCTCCAATTCTGAATTTTCCCCAATTTCAATCAATTTGAATTTTTCCCGGCCAATGCACCACTAAATGTGGTGGGTTTTTCTCGTGCTGGTTCATCACCAGAGCACTCTCCTGCTGTAAAATAGGATCAACTAGGAGAAAAGCAAAGCAGGCTCAAAACTTCAAGAGAAAGACAGTTTATTAACAGTAACTAAAAGAAAAAAAAGGAAAGGAAAAAAAAACCAAAACCCTTCAGACCCTTCTCCTCCCTCCACAAACATTTCCTTCCCATTTGTCAATGTAAAGAAATAACACTCAACAATCCCAATCAGTCCATCATTTTTTAAATAGTCTTTTCTCAATTCTCTCTCAGGGAGAGGAGTCCCTCTTGTTCATGTTATGGAAAAGCTTCTCCACAAGAGAAAGGAAAAGTTCTCTTGTGTCTCTCAATGTCCCCACAAGCAACCCGCCCGGGGAACTTGCTTGGAGGTTCTTCCCCCCTTCCACGGCTGTCCCAAGGCTGGGAAGGGGCCACAAA
>VWZP01008954.1:0-38093 GCA_013396995.1 Dicaeum eximium | reverse complement strand
GAGCTCTGAAGGGGTTAACTTCTCGCCCAGGCCCTGCAGAGCTCAGGTGACTCCCGCCGTGGGAACTGCGGCTCGCTCGCTCTCAAGGCCATGTTCACCAGGCCTTGGCCGCCACCGATGAGGGGGCTGCGACAAACTGGCCTGTCTCTTTCCACCCTTCCCCCCGCTGCCTGCTGCTGCCTCCGAGGAAATGGGGGTGGGGGGAACCGTCCCGGGCCTGGGGAAGGGGCCGAGCCCCCTCCCAGGCCGGCCCGAGATCTCACCTCTGTGCTCCCTCCCTGGAAAAGAGGAAGCTCCTCCTTCTTCCTCCTGAATTTCTTCACTTGGGATCTCACTGAGCCGCCCAAAATCTTATCATTTCTGGGTAAGCCTCAAACCATGACAAGAGTCTTTTGTAAAATTACAACTGGATAGAAAGTGCCTAAGAGTAGGTGTACTGTGCCCAAAAATGGATACAAAAGGAGAAGGGTTGTTCTGAATTCCCCTTGCAGCTGGCTAGAATTGCAATTTTTATTCTTTAATTCCCTTCCCAGTCGCTTAGGTTAGCTCCTGTATAGTGTCAGAACAGCAGCAGTGTTGTGTTAATCCCTAGCTAAGGAAGCTGAAAGGTGACAGCAGGAGTTTGTGTTCATACCTGTTTTTTGTTACAAGAGCTGCTTCCTGGGAATAATTCATGGTGCTGGTAGATGACACCTTTTCCAAACTCATTGCTGTGGCTTTATTTCAAACACAGGTGTTTATAGAAGTTATTGGGCACATAATGCTCACCTTCTTACTGCTAAAGCTGTGTACTCATAGAGGCCTAGCACCAAAACTGAGATGGAATAAAATCTAGCTGGTGGGACTTTGCACAGATTTTAGCCACTTGAGTCAGTGACCTGAAAGCTTTGATTTGATGGCATTGAAATAATTTGTTCTGACATCTCTGTGGACCAGCCCATCAGGGTTTTAATATGGCTCTGTTGGTCTGTCCTGGCTGAAAAGCTTGAATTTCAAATACATCAGCTCATCTTTGATAACTTAATAACAGATATCACTATGCACACTTGCTCAGGCACACAAAACAGATTTCTTGTCACAAACACTGAAAGCTTTTTATTCTTCAATTCCTTTTCAGTGGCAAAGATTTTTGGAGTTGTCTTACTTGTGTGTTCTTTCTGGTTTATTATTTTGTGCATTCTTGTAGCATAGAATGAGGGACAAATTGTAGTTGAAAAAACAAAATTAGTAGATTGAGTGAGTTTAAGCACAGTCAAACCTTTTAAGTCACTCTTATGGCTGGAAAATAATTTGATTACCTCCATACTTACTGATGTTCAAAACCTTACCTGTTTGTGGCTAACCAAGGTGTATTTTTTTCCTAGGATTCCTACAGGAAGCAAGTAGTAATTGATGGAGAAACCTGTCTCTTGGATATTCTTGATACAGCAGGTCAAGAAGAGTACAGTGCAATGAGGGACCAATATATGAGAACAGGGGAAGGCTTCCTGTGTGTGTTTGCCATAAACAATACAAAGTCTTTTGAAGATATTCACCATTATAGGTGTGTATATGAAGAGATAATCCACCAGCTCTGTCATTAGGTGGGCAGGGGGCTTGTTCTTCCTCTGGATAATACAGTGATCTCTCATGAAATAGGGAAAATCTGAAAATTAACAATATTGCAACTTACTTGTGCATATGTTATCTGGAATTATGGGTAATCTGAAAATCTGCCTCGCTCATAAATGAGGTGTAAATTATTGTGACTTAGTATTCTAAATCAAGACTTGCCCAAAGATAAATTCTGTCCATTCCATTGATAAAATTGTTTGCTAAGATGGAAAAAATGAAACTGTTGTAATTGTACAGGTAATAATGTCAATTGCTGCTTTTGTTTGGGGCTGGAGGGGGAAATACCAGGGCAATATTGTGAGAAGCATAACCTGTGTGAACCCTGATGCCTGAGAAGGACAGACACACAAAACCAGAGCTTCAAAATGTCAGTAAAAACCAACTTGTTGCTAATTTCTTCATATTATCTTCTTTTAAATAATTAGTTAAGAAATCCAACTCATGCTTCTTTGTCAACTACACTAATTTAGAAGTAGAAGCAGTCTCTGGTGATTACCATAGCAGATAATTTATAACTTAGTACCTTACTGTTACCCTGAATTCTTCTTGGCTATTCTATTAGAAGCCAATGCAATTCCCACCAAAGATCACTGAGTTCATCAGCATCAGCCTAAGGTTAGTCCCAAACATGTGTTAATCTATCCACAGTTAGGTAATAATAATAATAATAATTAATATCACAAATGGGTTTCCTGTGGGTTTAGAGGAGGAACAGAAAAAGGCAAGAAAGATGTTGTTGTAAGGTGAAGAGGGAGCATAGAGGTTTTCATGAGGAATTTCTGTTTTTAAAGAGAGTTGCAGATTTGCATAAGAAAACCTTCCCAGTTAATTTCAAAGAGTGTTGGGAGTTGAGTGCTGGAATTTCTTCTGTGCATTGGCAGACCTGTGGGTGACCTTCCAGGCTTGAAGCTGAACGATCATAAAGAGCTGGAAAGAGTGTCTGTATTAATTAGGGAACACACTGCTAGGTTATTTGGGAAGGCAGAAGTAATGAAATGAATGATTTTTATCAAGATTCTTCACAAGTACATCTAATGTCTTTCAGGATGCTTTCTAACTAGTGCTTGGAAGGACTCTTACCAAATTTCTCTCTGTAGACAGCCCGACCAGTGGTCTCCAGAGTTTTAAAACCCCTAAGTGTAGAATTTTTAATGCTGTCTTTAATTAAAGAACAAAATAAAATCACAGCCTCCCCCCCAAAACCAAACCAAAATCAAGACAGCAGACACAGAGCTTTTGGCTGTGTTTTGGCAAATGAGTTGAGTATTATGAGTGTTGAGAGGTAAGTTGTAAGATTAATACCAGAGCTTGTTAAGCTTATTCTGATATTAGCTGCTAAAAAGTTAAAAAAAAAATTAAAAGCCCAGTGTAATGACATTGACATCTATAGTAGTTTGTAAAATGTCAGGCTTCTGGTTGGTTGGTTTGTTTTTGTTTAATAAGATGCTAGACTTGATGGTGACAGGATTGGTCAATTTATTTTGTAGTGGCTTCCAACAGTGCATGTGCAGTAGATTAACATAAATAATGATGTTTGACTCTGTTAATTAATGTTTTAACTATTTTACAATCTACCATATAAACTATTAATACTTGTTAAATGCAATCTTGTCTTTTTCTTTGTTTTTAGGGAACAAATAAAGAGAGTTAAAGACTCAGAAGATGTCCCAATGGTGCTAGTAGGAAACAAATGTGATTTGCCTTCCAGAACAGTAGACACAAAACAAGCTCAGGATTTAGCAAGAAGTTATGGAATTCCTTTCATTGAAACATCAGCAAAGACAAGACAGGTAAAGCTCAGAACCTCCCAGATGCAAAGGCAGAGCTCTCACCTGAATTACCATAATGTTAATTATTCCAGTCATTGACATTTGCTTAGTCATATCAATGGATGCATTTCTGCAGATTGGAAATGCTTGGGGTGTTTCTTCTTTCTGTCAACTTGCTTATAATTGGTAATTGTTTATTGATGAGTGATTGATTGGCTTCAAGTGGGCAGACTCAGAGTGAGGCCTGGCCTGCTGTTGCTCTCCTATGTCAGGTGGTTGCAGCATTCTTAACCTTGTGAGAGGTTTTAATAGCATAAAAGCACTTCTGCTTAGAGGTGAAATGCTTTTTTTTTTTTTCCCCCAGCAAGAGGATTGAACAGACAAACAGCTAATTAGTTTATTCTGCTTTGTTTTCATTAATAACAAAGGAGTTTTCCCTTGAGGCATTGATTCTCAAATTAGGGGGACATGCTTGATACACCTAAGCAATTAACCTTAAGGCTATTTCTGAAGTTCCTGAATTAGTTGTTTGTGTAAAATGATGCTTTTCCGAAGACTTCAGAGCTCACTCTTGGTTTATTGTAGCTCACTGGTCCTTTCAGTGCCTCTCCTGGGCTCTGTGAGGACACAGGTGACAGAGGGGCACATCTGAGCTTTCAGGAGAAGAGAAACTTTACAGATAGAGGTGGAACTAGTTCGGTGCTTATGGAAGAAAGCAGTCTTGAAAAATGCTGGTTGGTGGTTTCTCTTTTAAGAGCAAAGATTTTTCTGTCAGTACAAATTAGATCAGGCCTGAATGGCTCCTATTCTGTATAATCAGAAGTGTTATATGCAGGTTGTGAATCAGAAATTCAGGAGGTAAATAAGGGCAGAACTCTGCAGTTGGAGTAACTGCTCAGAATTTCTGTAGAGATCCAGCTACATCACTTGGCGGAATTTCCTCATAGCTTGTAAGGCATTTTTGGATCTGAGAAATTAATGTATTATTAGTGCAAATTTGCTCCAACCACTCAAGTTTTTGACAAGTTGAAACCTGGCTAATGAGTAAAACTTTACAAAGTAATGCTAACTTCTGGCAACAAAGTCAGTCTCTGTTAGGTAGGATTAAAAAAACCAAAGCAGAATTACCAAACTTGAATGACTGAGAATGAATTAGGCCACACAATTGTCCTGAAGAAGGGGGCATACAAATGGACTGAATAATGACAGTGGCTTTGTTTGAAAGGTGCTGTATTAGTGACTGTCAGGGAGATAGGAGAGCAAAAAAATAACTCTGAAATTACATTTAAGGTTTGAAACTGTAGAAGTGCTGCACCAACATCTAGGTTTTACTTTGTTCAATCTGTCTTACACAGCATCAGGCATTGTTGGGGAAATATTCCTTTTGCATAGCTACTTCAATTAACAGGGATATTCTAAAATACAGATGCCCAGTAGACTGTTTAGAACCTGTTGGATTTGAAAAATTGGCATCACTGGGGATGGTTGCTGATTGTTTCCCAGTGCTGTTCAGAGGTTGTTGTGCTATGAAATTCCTTCATTGGATGCCATGTAAATAAAATACTTTTGAGAAGAAAAAAGGGCATTGGAGAAGGAACTGGAATTTAGTTAGCTTCAGGTTTAGTTGGCAAGAGGATCAAGTTTTATAGCAAGAGTATCTAAATATTAGTGTATGTGATTCTACATATGTGTGTGTGTGTGTGTATGTGCATAGATTTTTTTTTTTTCATTCACACTGTCATATAGAAATACGTGTATATGTATATATGCACACACACACCTTCTTCAAAAGTAATTTTAAATTGGGGGAGTCAAACAATTTTGGGAGCTGCATATGGCCCATGGGCTATAGTTTTATTCACTCTTTGTCTAAAAGTCAATATATAAATAAAACTCTGGTCCTCTCTGCCCTCATGGAGCACTTCCAAGTATGAACAGCTGCAGCTGGGGGTCTTCTGGAGTCTGTGGGAGGTCTGCCATGAATCTTTCAAAGTAGGAACCTTCTTTTCCATTCCTGTCCTCACCTTCTACCACATGGAAACATCATCTCTAATGCCCTGCTGAAAGGCATCATTTTCCTCCCTCTGCCTTTTCCTGTGCCTCATTCTGCTGGAGCTCAGAGGGAATCAGAAATGTTTCTGCAGAAGGAAACTGGGAAGGTGGAAATGGGAGGGAGTTGTCAGAATAGACATTTTTGATTGCCAAGACACTTTCTTAAAAGGATGGCATTGCATGCTCATGCAGAATGATGTCTCAGTTCAGCTAAGTTTTTAAGATTTTCAAAAATTCATAGGAAAGGACAGAAAAGAGAAGAATATTGAATTGAAGTACAGAAATAATTTGTTCTAGAAGTTAGTGTGTTTAGGTTCTGACTGAGAATAAAGATGCAAACTTCAACTTACAGCGAGAAGATTGTGTTTTAAGCCAAATCCCTCTGAATTTTCAAACAAATAATTGAATTCATCATGAAACCTCACCTTGGTGGGCCCTACAACTTGGGTATAAGGCTACAGATTATTAGTATTTTCAATTAGACCACTTAACTGAAATCAATATAATGTACTCCATGAAAATAGTGATAGTCCTGTTTCTGAATGTAAGCAAGTGGCAGTACTGATGATTTTGTAAGGCCAGGAGCATTTACTCATCCTTTCACAATCCTTATGGAGAAGGGGATGAATGGCTTAGGTTTATTTTGATTGCTTGTTTTGCTTTTCTCTGTCTGACATAAGCTTTATATTCAGGTTCTTCCCTGTGTATAGGAGCATGTAGTTCCCAATGTTAATAATATCAATGAGAGATGAGGGACAAACTTGATTTATCCCCACCAAAGCTGCACCTGCCATTCTTTATTTGGCTTCCCCTTGCCTGGGAGTTACACAGTGCAAAACTGTAAGGCCAGACCACCCCAATGTGGTTTGACTGTAGGGCTTTGTTTCCCTTGGAACATTTCAGCTTTCCTGCTGGTATTGGATTCACAGGAAAAGCAGATAAATGAGCATTATGGCAAGTATAGTAAAGGATTTCCCAGAGGTCTCATTATATAGAATATATGTTTAAACACACTTCTGAAGTGTGTAATGAAGAAGTTGACCTAAATCACCAGAATGCTGTTAAAAAAGCATTTTGGTTGTTTCAACTGTCTGATGTACGGTGGGTTAGGCCCAGCCTTGTGATCAAACTAAGTTGAGAACCTGTGCCTGGTTTGGTGAAGTAACTGGGGCAGTGTTTACAGAAATTCATTCCTACATCTCAGTTAAAATTCATGATTAACTGATAACTTAGCTTAAGCGAGTAAACTTAGCAAGTAAACTTAGTTTACTTGAACAATTTCTTAGGGGTTTGTTATATCTGTTTAACGATATTGTATGGCTCCAAGCCATTTTTAATCCAGTTCTTGTGTACAGGTTTCATCTTAAATATTTGTTTTCAATGAGTTTTAACTTGGTCAGACTGTTTACACTGGGGGTTGAGTTTTTTCATGTCACTTGTCTGTTGTAAGGTAGAACTTTTCTGGAAGAGCTTAGTCCTTCCCCAAGGACAAAGCTCCAAGGGAAGAAAGTTGAGGTTGCTTTTAGGAGATCAGCTGTGATCGAGTGCTTAAGGATGGCCACAGAACAATTCTGAGTTGTCAGGGCTGACTTTCATTAGGTTCCTTTAAGAGCTGCAGAAGTGGAACTTGTGAAAATTCCTGTTTGGGATACTTTGGTCTGGGTTTGAAACAGCCTTACTTTGCACATGGTCATACTTTAAATGGAGTGTTTGGCTGTCACAGGAGGCAAAAGCACCTCAAACATTGCCTCAAGGGCCTGGGTTCCTTGGGCTGTTTAGATTTTGAAGTTTTTAATAACTGCCAAAGGGTATTTTTGCTTCCACCTCTGACAACTAAAAGAACTAGTTAGTCCCATTTTATTTATATAGTCATTGCTTATTGAAGAATAAAAAATAATAGAGAGTCTTAAATCGGTATTAAAATTACTTAAGTTTTAGGATTGGCATCTGGCTCTTTAAAATGTCACTTTATACTAATGATGTAAGCAAATATGTGTCTGCACAGATTTTCTTTCAGAATAATCTCTTACAGCAGGGTTCATAAGTCTGTTCTTGGTGGTGGCAATAATAGCAATTTCTTTTCTCACTCTGTCTCTCCCCATCTCTCTGCATTGCTAAAGCAAATTACAGCTCCTACTGGTGATGGGAAAGTTGGCAATAAATGTTGACTCAACAATTGTTACCTAATTTTTCATGTGGAAGCTCCATAATCAAATTATATCTTTCTACTGCAAAACAGTAGATTTCCAAAAATGTTGATTCTTGTACATCCTGTGCTTTGGCACACAGCAGCTGATCAGTGTTTTCACTTGAGAAGGAAACTTCCATTCCTTCCAGAAGAGCATGGAAGTATGAGCTTTACTTGGATTTTGCCTGGTTTAGTGGCTTTCTTTACATTTTGCAACCTGTCAGACCTGGAATGTAAGATTTGTCCATACTTTACTACATCCTGAGAGGGCACATTATATATATAGAGGGAAATACAATCCAAGAAATAAATCTAATTAATTTCATCTTCAGATTGAAGAGGCTGTAGTTCAGAAGAAACCTCAGATAAGCAGCAGTGTGTTAAAAATAAGTGTTCAGTGTGATAACCTGTGGCACAGGTCATGCAAAATGACCCAGTAATTGTGGGAGTAAATGCTGGCTGGCTTCTGTTATTCAGTGCATAATACAAAGATGAAATGGAGAGAGAATTTATGGAAAATCTGCCAAATAAAAGCCCAGACTCTCCATTGGTAGTAATAAAGCTTTGGGGCTTAAGTGGTCATGCTGCTTACCATGATCATCAGTGTGTTCTGGTTTTATTTTCAAATGATGAGTTTGTATTAAATTAACAGCCCTGTTAATCTGATTGAGGAGACAAGTACTGAGATTGATAGTAAGGCAGAGGAGAGATTTGCTCTCCCCTTAAAAAGCTGCAGTGGAACATTTTTCTTCTTGTTCTAATAAAAACATCCTCACAGATTGATCTAAATTCTTAAATTTATGCACAGATGCACTAATTTTGAAATATTATAACTTAGAGTTGGTGCTGTATCGCTTCATATTGTATTTGTTAAAGATGTCTTCAGTCTCCATACTTTTTTTTTTTTTAAATGCTTATGGTGTCATGTCCAAGTGGCCTAAATGCAGAGCTGCAGAAAAATGAGGTGTGAGACCAGAGAAGTAAAACATGGAGCTCTGTGTCATCCCTGGAACACATGAGGAGCATTTCTGCAGCAGATTAAAATCTGAGCAGCAGAACTTCACAGGTTGTTTGCATTTAGTTGTTGTTATGGGACCCTGGTGGTTGCTGAGTCTGGCCCAGAGGAACAGATCAGCTGTGTCTTGTTGATGTAACAAAGTTATTAAAGATTACAATAGTGAATGTTTGCTGCCATGGCTCAGATACCATTTTTCCTAAATTTACTAGCACAGCACTTGCTTTGTAAAGTTAGTGGCTTTACAAACAACATTGCCCCAAATTTAGAATTCTTAGAAAATTTTATTTCTTTATAACCACTTAGGAAATCACCTGGAGGGACTTTTTAAATACTCTGTTAGCTTGATCCATGGATTTTTTGCAAAGTTCCCCTTCTTACGTAAAGAACAGAGCATAAAGGAGCTTGCTTTTCTTTGCCCAAGCAGTAACATTCTCAGAGTTCTCACTTTGGCTCAGAACTGCAAGTGGGTGGTTTGTGTGTGTTCTTAAGTACTCCCTAGCTCACAATCTAATAAGGTTTTGTGCCTCCTGCATACATCCATGCCCACAGAAATGTGGGAATAGATTCAGTAACACAAGCAGCATCATTTTCATCAATGGAAGAAAATAAGTCTTACTCTTTTTTAGGCCCAGTGTTACCATGCAGAGAAGAAAAGCAGGGTTTAAGCATAGATATTCACAATAATTGGTAATCAATAAATGTTGAATTAAGTATTTATCAAGCAGCAAATGAGCAAGCCCAGCATTTTAAATACATAAATGAAGCTCCATATACTTCTCTCTAATAAAGCTCATAATTTCAGGGTTTTGTTTTGGTTTTTTCCCCTTCCATGGGTGTCCCAGTTTGTCTCAATCATTAACAAAGCGATTTTTAAGGAGTTGTGTTTTACAATGCAGAGAGTGGAGGATGCTTTTTATACATTGGTGCGAGAGATCCGACAGTACAGAGTGAAAAAAATCAGCAAAGAAGAAAAGACTCCAGGGTGTGTGAAAATTAAAAAATGCCTTGTAATGTAACAGGGTAAGTTTGTAACATACCAGGGTAAGTGTTGCAAATCACTTGCCAAATAAAACTGATTGAGGGTGTCTTGCCAATCAGACTTTTTGTGGCTAATCAATGACATAATTTCAGATATAAAACCAATCACATTCAATGTCCTGAACATGCATTTGCTTTGTCTCGTGGGGTTTTGATAAATGATTTAACAAGAAGTCTGTACTGCATATTGAATTCTCCAGCTGGGAAACAGAGGCACAGTTCTGAGTGGGAAGAAGTTAGGAGGAAGGAGTTTTATTAGGAATATATTTCTGATGCAGTTGAGGTGAATATTGGCTGAAGCTTCAGGCTGGTGAACTGAAGGGAGAAGATTATAACACTTAAAAGTCCTTCTCAGATTCTGAAATAGGAGGTTCCTAATCCAGCAAAATAGTATTTGACTGGTGTACAGGATTTTTTAATTCTCAGGCCCTTCCTTATACCATGCTATTTTTTCCTTGTTCTTCCCCAGCTTAAAAAATGTACCCTTACCATTTCCAGGTTTCTTTTTTTTTGTCAGCTATAATGCCATGAGTGGTCCAGATTTGGACAAATTAAGGTTTCACCTTTTTTTGAGAGCCTTTACAAGAGATGAAGGGGGTGAAAGAACACTGGAAGAGGAGATGGGACTAAACCAAAACCAACAAGAAAGCACCAAAAAATCCAATACCCAAATTCTCACAAAATCTTTTTTTAATCTATATATTTCACTGTAAGAAAAAAGGGGGAGGTGAGGACAAAAGAAACTGGTATGGAAGAAGTGCTTATCTAAATCACTTCCAGTGCTTTTTGAGCAAACCATTGGAGCAGCTCCTTGCAGATATTCCTATCCAATTCATTCTTTACCTCGTTCTGCACCGGTGCAGAAAGTGAGTTATTACTCCTTATATACTTATCCAAGTGGAGAATGACCTGGAATTTCCCATTGTGTAAAAGAAAAACTGTTAATTTTTCAAGGTGTGTGTTTGTACTTAAGAATATGTGGCAGAGAAGTAGTAGAATTTGGGTTGTATCCTCCAGAGACTGGCACAGTGTGGGAAAATTCTCCTCAGTGAGGGAGTTCTGTTTCTCTTTCTGGGGAAGAAATTTTGATTCATACCAGTTTTTACTAGATCTGCTCAGGCTTGTTAGTCTGTCATATTTTAAGTGATGAATGACTGCTCAGAGGTAATTATTTGGATTTTTTTTTCCTAAAGAAAATGGTGGAGTTTCCATTTTCCACTTCCCTGGAGATGTTCAGGAAATGACTGGATGTGGCACTTAATGCCATGACGTAGTTGACAAGGTGCTGATCAGTCAGAGGTTGGACTTGATGCTCTTGGAGGTCTCTTCCAACCTTAATTATATGATTCAGTCACTTTGTGATAATCTTTGCATCACAGGTTTCCTTTGCAGGAAACTGGAAACTTCAGTCACGAAGCTCCCTAGTCTTGCATGCAAATATTACTAAAATTGATGCTATCTAAACACCTTGTTTTATCCTTTCCTGGCTATCAAAAATCAACATACAGAAGCTGGGCTAGATGACTTTTGATGAGAGCAATAGAAATTCAATTGCTTAAGCCCTGCAGCCTTCTGGAAACCAACTTTGCAGTTACTTGGTGTGTTACTGATAGAACCATACCACAGAGTAGAATTTATTTTTTTTTATACTGGGAGTTGAAAGATCCTGAGTCCTTCCTGCTTTCCCTTCCTGTTGGGAGAATGAGAATAAGATGGTGGGAATTGTGGTTTTCAGTGAAAGGATTTTTGCAGATTTTAAGGTTCTTACTTACGTATCAGTGAACACATGCTTTCTTTCTACCAGCTTCCTACTTCCTTTCTGGTGATGTCCAAGAAAAGTATTTTTGGAGGGTTTTGCACTTTTTTTTTTTTACCCCCCATGAAGGAAATCTTCTGTCAACAGTGGATGTTGTTGAGTTTTGGATGTTTGTTGTTGTGTTTTCTTTTTTTCCCTGCACCCTGTTTAGAAAATTGTCTTGCAGCTAAGGCTCTAGAACTACAGGAGTCTGCTTAGGGAAGGAATCATTTGCCTTTATTCCCAAGTGAATTCTACATGGTATTGATAGGCATTTTTAACAACTTTGTATTTAGGGAGTTAAGATGGAGGAAGCATATTCCAAAATTATTATGGCACAGCTGTAGTTCAGTAGTGATTTGAGTGGAATGAGAAGTCTGTTATTTAAACCAGCCTGGCTTGCATTACTTCCCAGTCAGTAAAAAAATGTATTATTTCAGTCTGATGTGTAGTAGGTGGCTGAGAGCAGCACCTGATGGTTGAGCCTTACAGCTGGAATTTTAGACTTCAGAAATATTCATTGTAACACAGACTGCAGTGACAATGTTCTGTGAATAATCAAGTTGGATGGTTCACAGTGAACCATCCCTCTTGGAATATTGTTTATTCCCTTTTTTCCCTTTTGGAATATTATTTATCTTTTTGCTGCCTGTGGGATGCCTTCTTGAGTTCTGTTAGTCTTGCACAAGGAAACTGAAAACTTTGACTGGCCAGATTGCCATGAACTGCTGATGCTTTCCAAGAGTTTCATTCCTTTGGCTGTTACACAGTCAGAAAGGACAAAACATATTTTCCTCCATTTGTAACTTCCCGCTAGCATGAAGAAACTTCCAAAACTCCATGTGAAATCCTCGAAAGAACTCGTTCCGTGAAAGCATCAGATTTTTTAAATAAAAATCATGCTACAAGCAGACATATAGATAATGTAATTTGGGTTGAGCTGGTTAATAGTGAAAAGTTTTAATTAGAAAAGTTCTAGATTTGAATTTAAAATGCCTAAATTGTTGATTCAAACTGCAATTTAATGGTTTCTTTCCACAGTACTATAGAGGTGTACAAATAACTCCTATTCCTTGTGACTGATACATGTGTGCATGTATATATGCATTCTATATTTTAAAAAATATAAGAAAGAACGCCTACAATTTAGAACTTGTTTTAGGGTTATTTTTGGGACTGGGATTTTAAGCAATTCCAAATTCCTGATGATTTTGGTGTTTGTTATTGCCACCCAGGTTCGTTGCCCAGCCTCATGCATGCTTGTGGTGTTGCCACATCTCCGGACTTCTCTGGAGCCGTGGGACCATGTGGGGCTCCAAAAGCAAACTTGTAGCCAGGAGCAGGCTGTTCCTGTGGGATCAGTTCTGTTTCTGTTCCCTCTGCCCTTTGGAAGAGCAAGGGCCAGGAGCAAGGCCTGTCAGTGCACCTTTAGTGAGGCTCTGGGGTTAGTTCTGAGCCTGCGCAGGGAATTGTGAGTTTCTAATCTGAGCCTGGATTTAAAGCTCTCTTTCAGTACATCTTACGTTCCCCAAAGGCTTGCACACAATAAGGGCATTGTCAGAGGGAGGAAGGTCAGCTGCCTGCAGGTCCCTTCCTACTGAAAGAGCTGACTGGAAAGGTTGGCAGCCTTTGATATCACAACATTGATGCCTTCAGGGACCTTCTGGAGACAGAGTATCCACTACTTACATTTAAAATTTAATGGGCAGGCTGAAAAGTGAAAGACTTCCCTTTACCTTGTGTTCTCCACTTGTAACTCACAAATGGTCTAAGCATAGTTTTGTATGTCATGTTCTATTAATGACCTGAATTGAAGACGAATTGTGGCAGGACCAAACATAATCAATAATTAGTGAGGCTTGGTCTACAGAGGTGTAAATGCAAGGATGAAAGCCAAGCTGTAACCTGGTCTAGTGAAAAGAGTCCCTGCCCACAGCAGGGTCTTGGAATGAGATGATCTTTAAGATCCCTTCAAACCCAAACCATTCTATGATTTGATGTTGCAACATGTGCTGTATTTAAAAGATCATCACCTTACTAGGTAGAAAAAAAATTCAGCCTTGATTGGGAATTCGTGTGTTTAAAGGATCATGATAGTATCTGGGTATTAGTTTGTACAAGTTATTTTCTCTGCATTTATTTTAAAACAAATTTAATGAGGGAGGATTGTTCGTTTGAATACTTAAATTGCAATTTTAAGGTGTGTCTCATTTGAAGGCACCTGCTGAAAGCCAGTTCTGAAAGGTGGTTCAGACAGTGTGACAGTCTTGGGCAGGGGTTGTTCTTATATGATTCTTGTGTTTTAAGAATGAAATTGTTGTTTTGTCTATTATGATTGATTCTTAGTGCTGTGTTCCTCCTTAATACTGATTCCTGCAGGAATCATGAACTGTTGCTACTTCTGTAGCATTTTCCTACTTGAGCATTGCTAAATATTATCTTTGTGCATTAATGCTGAAGATGTAAGCAAAATACACTAGTTCTCTCTAAAGGAATACCAAGTATTTTTAATTTTCCAAAAACTGGTGAGTGACATGACCTTTTGCAGAAATAAGGCTGTTTTCCCACTAGGCACTGCATCAATTTTATATTGGTCAGTAATGCCTCAAATGTGGAACAAGTTGTTTGCAAGGTCTTGTAATATGCAAAAGTGTGCTATTAATATTGGGAGATACACTGCCAAGGATTTTGAACATCAGTTGTGTGTAAGTGTTTTATGAACTTGAAGGTTTTAAATAAATTGAGCTTATACTGAGTGCTGCTTCTTAAGTGAAGCTATTTCACACCTCCCTGTTGTTTGGACTTTAGTACTAGGTTTCATCACCACTTGGAGTTTGGCTGAAACAGTAATGAATTAGGTGATTTTTGGCCTTTTGTTTTTTCAGAGTTCACTTTCAGTTCTGTACTGAAGTAGGCATAGAAGAGGAAATGCAGAGTGGTTTTTGTTTTTTGGCAGCTTGAAGGCAAACTGGTGTGGCTGAATTTCTAGACCCAGTTCTATAGTGATGCATTTAGCTGCTGAGATACAGTAACATTTCTCAAAGATGTAATGAGTAAGGCAGCAAAGAATCAAGAAAATTTTTATCTTAAGGATTTTATGTACTCAAATTATTAACTGTAAAGGCAGACTGACAACATGAGTACTTTAGTGGGACTTGAAGCAACCTCAGAGCAAGGCCATAAATTGTTTCCCATAAGTAAGTTGTGTCAAAGTAGACTGTACAACATTGTACTTGATAGTGGGCCTTATCAGGCTTTTGGATATGCTGGTCTCTTTAGATCAGAGTTAATTTTGGTTGGCTGTAATTACCTCTAAAAATAATGAGAAACTACTCAGTGTGAACAAACTTTAGTTTTTGTGTCTGTAGCTTAAGTCTTGAAGCTGTGGAGATTTTAAGTGCTTATCCAGCACCAAGAGAATGTGTTTTACGTGTCCTTAACTTTCAAAGGTGAATAGAATGATTTATCAAATAATTTATCATTGGGACATGGGATTGATTTGATTGATTTGCATGTGTAAAGATTTATAAAACTGTGGTGTGATTACTATACCAGTGTGCCTGAGAAATGATCAGAATATGTGGATTAACCATAATTATGTCTTTGGTATCGAATTATTGGTACAAATATTAGAATTCATATTCCAGAGCTGTATATAGATTATTAAAGCATAAATAAAGATAGTTAATGCCTCACAACTTCCTTATGAGGGTGCTGAGGCCCTGGCACAGGTTGCCCAGAGGAGCTGTGGCTGTCCCATCCCTGGCAGTGTCCTCGGCCAGGTTGGATGGTGCTTGGAGCAACCTGGAACAGGGGAAGGTATTGGGGTTGGAACTGGAGGATCTTTAAGGTCCCTTCCAACCCAAGCAACTCTATGATTCTATGATAATATGTACTTCTAACCTAATTGTGAGATGTTGTTATATAAATACACACTCTGTATGTGATGCTTTCCTAGCTTGGGTGGGGCAAGGTGTGCTCTTGGAGATGGAGACGAGGGCAGCACACACTTCATTACCTTCCTTCCCACATCAGCAATGGAATTGCATCTGTGGGGCACCTGTGAGGAACCTGCAGGATGCCCTAAGCCCAGTTTAGGAGCAGCTGAGGAATAGAGCAGCAGTTCCCTCAGGTGGTTGTGTCAGTGCTGCTCAGAATTCCAGAGAGGAAAAGGATTAGTCCTGCAGCCAGGATTCATTGTTCAAAGGATGGCAGGTAGGCAGCAAAATGTGCTGATGGAACCCCCCTCAGGTGGCCAGGAAGGGACACAGGTTGTACCTCAGCAGGCCTGTGAGTCTGAACCTGATCCTAATTTGTATCTTCCCATATCTTTTCAGGGTGTTGATGATGCCTTCTACACATTAGTTCGAGAAATCAGAAAACACAAAGAGAAGATGAGCAAAGATGGTAAAAAGAAGAAAAAGAAGACAAAGACAAAGTGTATAATTATGTAAATACAATTTATCCTTATTCTTAAGAAGTCCTGAAGTAATTTTGTACATTACACTAAATTATTAGCATTTGTTTTAGCATTACTTTACTTTCTGCTTCATGATCCTGTTAGCTTTACCTGAATGCTTGTTTTAAATGACAGTGGAAACTTCATTCCTCTTGAAGTGCCAGTATTCTTTGACTGTTGGTTCTTGAACTAGCAATGCCTGTGAAAATAAAAAAAAAAACAACAAAAACCCAAAACAAACAAAAAAACCCCACAAAAAACCTGAGACCTGTCTTAGGACTCTTTGGTGCATGCACAGTTGCTAACTTCCTGTTTTTCTTACTGATTGTGAACTTCTGTGTGCAAAGCAAACAAATGATGCTCTACACATTTTAACATCCCCTCTAAATTTTTGGGTTTATAAATTTGGTTGGGAAAAAGGACTAGTTAGCAAAAGAAACTTTCATTTCAGCCTTTCCATTATTTTAGACTGATTGCAATAGAGAGAGACCAGAAGCCTTTATAGTCTTCCTGTAGATTTTGCTTCTAGGCATCTAGTCTTGTAGCATTTCAGATCAACTTTAATGAATGTAAAGAGAAAACTTTCAAAAAAAAATTCACTGCAATTTGTCACGGTCGCTCCTTAAATACTCTATTTTTTGTATAAAAATTTAAAAAAAAAAGAAAAAAATTTAAAAAGACAACAATGCACACCTGGCAATGGAAAAAGTAAAAGTTCTAATTAGGTTGATTTGCTATTGTTAATGCATTGCTTTAAGAGCTTCACTGACTTTTTTTTGTCTGAAGAGCAAGGTGAAATCCCCCTGTGTCAAAGCTTTGAGTAGCTTTGTTCAGCAGGGTCAGGATTTCACCCTGAGTGTCCCTAGGAAATACTAGAATGCCTTAACAGAGAAGTTGATTCAAATTCTTAGGTTAATTCATAAATGGACCCAGAATTTACCATAAGAATTAAATCAGAATCAATCCTAAATTACATAGTGGAGTAAAACCATTCTTTTTTTTTTTTTGCCCCAAGAGTGGCATTAAATATTTCCAGATGCCCATTTTGTGCAAAATAGGGGAGAAATTTTAAATTCTAGCAACATCAGGTGAGTGAATGAAAGAGTTGAGTTTAGCTGCTTCATGCAAATAATTTGGAAATCCACTGTGCCATGGAAATGGTGTGGAATTTGCACAATCTGTCAGCATAGAACATGATTTCCAGAGTCAGTGTTGTTTGTGTGATGTCTGTGAAGTACTGATTCAGTGGTTGGTGAGTGGCATTCCAGTGTCTAGACTGTCATGAAGCTACACCAAGAGTTTAATGTTGTCTTTCTCTGTGATTAAGTTCTCTTGTGATTTTTGTTCTCTCCCCTCACTTTTTTTTCTCTGATTGGAATTAATGTAGGATTTTTGCAGGAGCTTTTTCACTTTTTGGTACTGTAGTAGCCTAGTTATCCACTGAAGTACGAGCCAGTAGTTCCAGTGTGTCCAGTTCCTGGTGTCTCCCTGTAAATGTGGAGTTGTTTCAGGAGAGCTCTGGTCCCTGAAGGTGCACTTCTTCACAGGAGCTAACTCAGCTGCAGAGTGATACTGGAAGGTGTGACTCTGGTGTACCCAAAAAAATAAAACACAACACATTGAAGTAGGATAGTTCAGGACACTGGAAAATGTGGAACAGGGAACAGCAGCACTGCCCTAACCTAAGGTATTCCATGCAAATTTTACACAGGTATGTAAAAATTGCACTGTGTAACTTGGACCATTTCTGTGAAAAGTATTATTTTGCTACAAAAAAAAATCCCAGAGTGACTGTTGTGGGTGGGGACCTGCAAAGCTGGCAGAGAACACAGCGAGTCTGGATTGCTGCATATTCTTTAATTTCATTGTGTCTGGGAGAAATGAGGCCTTTCCCTGCCTGTGCCCCCCATTCCCACTCTTCACCAAAATCCAGACCCTTCCATTCCTCTCAGCTTCAGTGTGAAATGTAAGTTATGAAATATTCTGAAAAAGTTACAGGAGAACCTAACTTTATACCGTAAGGACCAATAAGGAGTAAGAACGGATTCTTAATGTCACAAAATATTTCAGAGCTTCCAAGGTTAAAATGTGTTGGAGACAGTTATTTGCACATTTTATACACTCTTGATAGTAGATGAAGAACGTAGCAAAAGTGGGTTGCAAGCCTTGAGCAAATGGTAGTAATCTTAAGGTTACTTTAATTCTGGTAACTGAGTCACACTGCATGTCAAATTAGGGCTGGTCTAAAATTCTGATGTTATTTTAACTTAAAGCTGTTAGGAGAATTTCTGGCTGAAATGTCTTATTCAGCAAAAGTGGATTTCTATAGCTCTACTATGAAGCTATGTATGAACAATGTTGGGGTTTTTCAGCAAAAGTGAGTTGCCAGTCTAATTAAATTAGTACAAAATCCATTTAGATTAGCCCTTATTTACTTGAAAAAAAGCCCAACCCAACTCCATCCTTGCCACTGTTGTGCAGTTTTGTCTTCCTGTTTGTTGAGATTTGGTGAAGCACGTTGGATTGCAGCTTGCACAAGTTGCTCCATCATCCCTGCCCTGTTTGAGATGCTTCCACAGAACATCCCTTGGTGCTGTGTGTCCTGGGAGCAGCTCCTGAGCGAGCCTGGGAGTCCCTGCCCGTGTCACCACGTCAAACTGCCTTGTGTCAGGGAGTAACACCTTCTTACAGTAGCTTTATGTAACTCTGCTAAATACCTGGATCCTTGATTTGCTCCAAAAGGAATTATTCTGACCAGTTTCAGTGCCCTGAAATTTTTTTGCTACTTTTTGCTGTGTGGGCTTTGTTACAGTAACAGGATAATGGGTAAATACTGACACACACAATCTTCTACCCTTGTCTAGACTATGAAGCAATACAATTATTACCTTCAAAGACCATCAGACTGTAAAACAAATCATTGTGTCTCAAGTTTACATAAAGCTACATATATGGTAAATCTTTCCTAACATTTCTGTATTCCACTGTCTTGTGTTTTCATGTTGAAAATACTTCTGCTTTTTCCTCTTGAGTGCCAACTTCTTACTAGAATGAATTCTTAATGTAATATGTTTACCTGGAATGTATTTTAACTATTTTTGTATAGTGTAAACTGAAACATGCACATTTTGTACATTGTGCTTTATTTGATGTGGAACATATGCAGTGTGATCCAGTTTTTCCATAATTTGGTTGTGTGACCTAGGAATGTTGGTCATGCCAGACATTTAAGTTAAAAAAAGGAAAAAAAAAAGACCACTGTTTGTTTTAAAATTTTTAATGTTTTTAGGAGTATGTGCTGTGAGGTGATCTGGAATTTGTCATTTTTTTGTCAAACTGTACTGCTCCTATTTATTGTAATGTAATAAAAAATAGTTATTGTGTCTGTCCCAGTTTCTTTTTCTTCTGCAAGAATTTCAGGTAACAGAGCATCCCACAAATTCCATGTGCTTGGCAGTTGTTCTCCATTCTTTCTTGTACTTCTGCTGGTGCTGCCTGTCTCAGAGCAGGTGGAAGTGCAGAGGAGCTCAGTTGATGTGGAAGGAGTTTTTCACATCAGTGTGGTAGCAGAAACTGGAGCGTTTCATCACAGGGTACTGTACTCTGCCATCACTTCTTAAATTCTGTCCTAAAATTCTCTGAGGATGCATCCTCTCCTCCCTCCTCCTCAGGCCAGCTGTAATGTCAGAAATTTTTGAAATTTCAAACTAAGTTACCGACCTGGATTGTGGTGAGGATGGAAAATTGCTGTGACTAAACCCACCTCTCTTGTGACCCTGTAAAGAGTGGGTCTGAGTGAGGCCCTTGGAGCTCTCCTGGACTGCAGTGGGCAGTGACCAGAAGTCTCCCTCTGTGTGTGGCCCCTCAGAGCCAGAGAACTCTTGTTTGCTCTATTTGGAGAACCAGCAGTGACAACAGAGTGTGGAATGATGCCCCTCTTCCATGAGGCTCAACCCTTCAGCCACTGACAAGTTGCAAAGGTATCCAAGGTAAGTGTTTCAGTAAATTCCAGGGGAATTTTATATCTTGTACACACTCCTTCAGGACTGTCTGTGAGTGTGGATATGCTATGGAAAATGTACAATGGATAGTACTCTCAGAGATTCTAAGTACTGTAGATTTGCAAGTAACTCAGGCCTATGAGTGAGTTGCTGCCGTGCTTATAGGAAATTCTTATGAATCTTTAGTTAAATTGTTTTAAATTAAACGATGCACTACATGCTGTTAAGTGCTGTTAAACCTTCAGGCATAAACCACTGGTCAGATCTGGGACTCAGTTTATAAAGGGGGTCCACTCTGAACTTTGTGACTCAATGGGAGCATCTCCCTTATTCATTTTATCCTTACCCTTTTCCAACCTTACCCTTTTTGTATCCCCAGCATCCTCAAAGATGAGTTTTGGTTGATTTTGGCTTTAGACTGATTGATGGTAGATTTTACTTTGCTTTTTCTCTGTGTGCTTTAACCACCTAGTAAATAGTGGAGTGAACCTTGTTCAATGGACTTGGTCACACTTTCACTTTTTATATTAAACCCAGTTTTGCTGATGCCTTTGCTGGCAGTTCTTTGACCTTAAAACACTCCTTAGTGCCAGTGTGAAGACTTGGTACTGCCAGCAGCTCTGCTGCAGTGATTCCTTAGTTTTATTTCAAAGATTTTTTTTCTCTCCCCAGTGTTATTTAGTTGCTGGAAACACCAACCAACCCAACAGAGTATCAGCTCTGACACCAGTGTGAGTCGAGCCAAGGCATAGAGAGACAGCCTGGAGCAAACAGCCATGGCCAACTTCTCTTCCAGGGGCAAAGATCAAGTTCTAGTCTTGCTGCAGCAGTTACGCAACAGCAGAAATCAGCAGTAGCAGGAATTCTCTTCAGGGCCCAAGTGCTTAAACCACTATTGTTCGAACTCACCCCTTTCCTGACCCCACAGTTGTCTCTCTGACACAGTAAGGTGGTGCCTCTGCAAGTTGAGCAGATGAGGTTAAAAGCTTTAAGAATTCACTTTCACTCACAGAATAACAGAATAGTTAGGGTTGGAAGGGACCTCTGGCAACCATTTAATCCAACCTCGCTGCCCAGGCAGGGTCACTTGGAGCAGGGGACCCAGGAACAAGTCCAGGTGGGTTTGGGATGTCTCCAGAGAGGGAGACTCCAGGCCCTCCCTGGGCAGCTGTTCCAGGGCTCTGCCACCCTTGGAGTACAGAAAATCTTCCTCATGCTGAGGTGGAACTTCTTACATTATGTGTATGGCCACTGCTCCTTGTCCTGTTGCTGGGCACCACTGAAAGGATCCTGGCACTGTCCTCTTGGCACCCACCCTTGAGGTATTTACATGCATTGATGAGATCTCCTCTCAGTCTTCTCTCCTCTGGACTAAACAGGCCCAGCTCCTGCAGTCCCTCCTCATAAAAGATGCTCCAGGCCCCTCATGTTTATGGCCTCTGCTTGATCCTCTCCAGTAGCTCCTTGTCCTTCCTGAACTGTGGAGACCAGAACTGAACACAGCACTCCCTCTCCAGGGCTGGGAATTTCACTTGTGAGAGGGTGCTCATTTCCAGCAGAAACAGATCGTTCCATGTGGAGGATTTTTAAAATCAGGTTCGTCTTTCAGGTAACAAGCACAGACCTCAAACTGACACCCAAACACACAACTATGGGGTAAGAAGAGTTTCTGTTCAATACATACATTGAAGTGAAACAAAACAGGGCGGTGCAACCACTCCTTCCTGAAAAACATTTCATACCTGAAGCTTTAGTTTGAGGAGGTCAAAAGCAGCAAAGGAAAACCTCTTACCCATAACCTGCACGCCCCAAACCCTTCAAGCGACTCCTGGCAGGGGAAGCAGCTCCCTGATCTGTGCTCTAGAGGGGTTGGAAGGATTTACATTTCACTTCTCTTGCAGTTAGAGCTCTTTTATTGTTACCTTTCCTGGGTGTGTGTGGTTACAGGCACAGTCAGGGCTTGTCGTCGCTGTAGTAGCGCTGCTTCATGGCTCGGTATTTCCTCAGGAAGTACAAAGCCTCCAGCTCCTTTATAACAAATTCTCCCCGGGCAATCAGTTGCTTAATTTTTTCAGGGTCTGTCTCATCTTTGTTTTTTAGAAAAGCTGCTTTCAAACGGCTTCTGAAATAGTCTGCTCCTTTGGGATATTCCCTTCCAAGGAACAGCAGCTTGGAGAGAAAAAGAATAATGATGTGTTTTTAATTAACTGAGTGCACAGTGAAAGGGGGTTAATTTTCTGGTTAAGGAAAGTGCTGGTGGCATTTAAGACACTTACATTTTTGTACAGTTTAATCACTTCACTTCTTAAAGAATTGGCCATTCTCACATTTCAGTGAATTCTGTCCTTGTGTGATTTTTTGGTTTGTTTGGGTTTTGTTACCTGAAGGATAATTAATTTGAAATTAGCCTTTTCTGGGAGCCAGTAAAGAGCCTCAGCCTTCCTAAAACTTCCATATCCTACTGAGCCCCATTTGCTCCAATTCTGGTGGTACCCTGTCTTTTTTTTCTTTCCTACTTTTTATTCAATTTACCTTCTCATTGTCTTCTCCTCTCCCCCCTCAAATAGAAAACAATAAATTTCTAATAACTTTCCACAACTGGGACACTTTGTGCTATTCACTGGCTGCTTTCTCACACCCTTACAATTCTGTACCTGCTGGCCTGGCTGCTTCTGTGGCCTGCTAAAAAACTGTATCTTCATGTATATACATATAAAGTGGTAAAGATATCTAAATAGAATACATATTTATCTATTTTATATATTCATATAGCAATGTTTATAATAACATATTTCAATGTATTTATTTTTATCTCCATATATACTTATGTATTACATATTCCTATACTGTTTTATCTCCATATATATTTATCTATTACATATTTCTATACTGTATATATAGATATATCCGTTTTATACATATACATGTATATTCCTGCAATTGTCGCATTCATAAATTTTGCTTTTTTAAGGACTCTTTAAGCGCATTACAAACTGAGTCCAGTGTGCACCGGCAAAACGTAAGGGTAAGTGACAAAGTAGCTGCTTTTTGTTTCTGTAAACACTAAATCACAGAAGGGCCTGGGTTGGAAAGGACCTTAAAGATCATCTTGTCCCAACCCCCTGCCATGGGCAGGGGCACCTTCCACTGTCCCAGCTTGCTCAGAGCCCCATCCAACCTGGCCTTGGACACTGCAGGGGTGCGGCAGCCAAAACCAAATCACAAGCGACTGAAATCCAACCCAGCTCCCGCTGCGGGGCCGCCGCCTCCCCCTGGCTCTGCCTGCCGCCCCGCTGCTCCCCGCGGATCCCGGCAAGGCCGGGCCGGGATCTCACCCGCTCCTCCCGGGACCGCCGCGGCGCCGCTTTACGGCAGCGCCGGGAGCGCGCCCGGCCCCAGCTGCGCCTGCGCCCCGCGGGGCTGCGGGCGGGGCCGGGGGGAGCCGCGGGATCGGAGGCCTGAGGGACACGGGCACGGGCACCGCCACCCGCGGCGGGATCGGCGTCCTGAGGGACACGGGCACTGCCACCCGCGGCGGGATCGCCGTCCTGAGGGACACGGGGACTGCCACCTACGGCGGGATCGCATCCTCAGGGGCACGGGCACTGGCACCCGCGGAGGGATCGGCGTCCTGAGGGACACGAGACGGACACCGCCACCCGCGGCGGGACATGGTGGGGCGGGGAAGGGGCCTGGGGTACGGGTTACATGGTGGGATGAGGTGGTGGAGTAAAGCGGGATGTTCCTTGTTAGCTGCCGAAGTCCCGTGAGGGGGATAAAGGCTGAAAGACGCCCCTGAAGGACGCGTTCTCTTGTGTGAGCACCGGTGAGGGTCCTTGTGCCGTGGTTTGCTGCTCTGGTTTCTCCCTGTGGAACCAGCCGGCAGGTGGCTCACACTTTGTTGCCAGAATGGCTCTGTGGTAAAAAACTTCATTCCAAGAGTCATGTGTTAGTGGCTAATTTTCTACAATACTGAAATAATTGTCGTTACAGTTTTTCAATAGATGATTACATCCAATTTTAACAGATTAGTAGCATTTTTCTAATTATTCATTTCTAGCTGATACGTTGTTGTCTGATGTTCCCTTTTCTTTTTTTTTCCCCTACTGATCTTTTAGGGTCCAAAACCGAAGAAAAAGGTACGTAGGCAGAAACCCGCTGTAGTTCACTGTTGTGTTTATTTTTTTCATCTGATTTTTTGATTTTTTTCCTGAGGCAGCTGGCCAAGTTTAATTGAATCTGAAGGAGGAAGAGGCGTCTCCAGGACACCAAGCTTTTGTGCCTTTTGCAGGGAGGCCAAGCGTTCCTGCAGTGCTGCTGAAGAGAGCGTGGCCAGTGCAGCCACTGCGTGTTAGCCTTGCCAACGGGTGTCCAGGCAGAGAGGCGGTGTCCTGGCTCTGTCCCAGCCCCGGGGTGGCAGCAGGACCCGGGCAGTGACTGTCCCCTGTGCTGGGCACTGGTGGGGCCACACCTCCAGTCCTGTGTCCTGGGACTGGCACTGCAAGATGGACATGGAGGGGCTGGAGCGTGTCCAGGAAAGGGAACGGAGCTGGGCAAGGGGCTGGAGCACCAGGAGCAGCTGGGGGGGCTCAGCCTGGAGAAAAGGAGGCTCGGGGGGAACCTTCTGGCTCTGCACAACTCCTGACAGGAGGGGGCAGTCAGGGGAAGTCGGGCTCTGCTCCCAGGGAACAAGGGACAGGATGAGAGGAACGGCCTCAAGCTGTGCGAGGGAAGGTTGAGGTTGGATGTCAGGTTTGAAAGGTTTGTCAAGCATTGGAAGGGGCTGCCCACAGAAGTTTGGAGTCCCCATCCTTGGAGGTGTCCAAGAAAGGCCTGGACATAGTACTCAGTGCTCTGGGCTGGGTGGGAAGGTGGGCATCAGGCACAGCTTGGACTTGACGATCTTGGAGGTCTTTTCCCATCTGAGTGATTCTGTTATTTGAGCCATAGGCTAGACACAGGATAAGGGGAGTGAAGGGACAACAGGCAGAAGTCCATGGGAAACAGTTGCATAAATTTATCCTGTGGGTTATTCTTAATTCAATGATAATGAATTTACCTACCTGTTCCCAGCTGTGCATCTCACTCTTCTCAGTGCTAAGTCATAGGAATGTGAAAAGAAGTTGACTAAAATGATTTCCATTTCACATCATTCCAGATTTTCCATTTTCAGTTTATGTATTTATTTATTTATCAAAGTGAGGAGAACAAATTCTTCCCTGAAATCCTTATGGGTAGAAGTATGAGTTTTACTGACTATTTTGGGATAATTTTGCAAATGAATGCTTTAGTAACAAATGCAGTAAGATGCACTCAGACTCTGGTGACACTTAATTGTCACCATTGTATTTGTCCCAGCTTCATGGCAATCTCTGCAACTCAAAGTTGCACTTATATATATATTTATGCCAATGTATTTATTGCCCTGCCAAGTAGAGTGAAGTGAACAAGTAGTTATTTATATCTGAATGTGTGATAGTTGAAATCAAAGTGTGAAATAAGTGTGTGTGAAGAAGAACAAGCGGTCAGATAATTTCTGAGAACCTCAAATTTAAAATATAGTTATTCCAGGATTATGCTGGAGGTGAACAGTGAACTGTCTGGAATGAGATTTTATAGCAGAAAAGAGAACTCTTTGCTGTTTTGGCTTGTGAATTAGATGCTTCTAAATGCCAGCTTTGCCCCAAAATACATTTTCCGGTTTTTCCTAAAATGTTTGAAGTTGTAGCATCTACTTTCTTAGCAGATCTGCCTGTTATTCAATTTCTACATTAAAACCAAAAGATTTTAATACTCTCGTGGCTGTGTTTGGGAATGTCTAGCATAGAAAAAGACATTAATTTTAATACCTTATCATAAAACAGAGAAAGAAAAAATTGAGTCCAGAATGTGCATTACTGTTCTGGGGGCTTCACTGGCTGTCTAGGGAGTCTAAAATCTTAATTGAGAGATCACATTGGAAGGGCAGAGTTACAGAGTTATGGAACTGCCAAACTGTATTAAAATAATACTGACATTTGTTTTCTTCTCCCTTACTGCAAACATGAAATCCAATGGCTAAAAGGAAAAATCGAAGAAGGAAAGGGAAGGTACTGTGCACTTCATTTAGAGGGAATATGATGGACAAATTGTTTATTTTAAACAAATGGGCAGAAGGTAACATCCTGAACTAGATGTGAGTTGCTGTCTCTGTTTCACAAATGCAAATGATTCCTCCCTCTTTTCTGGTGTGGGCCAAATTCCCTGTTCCTTGATGCTTCATCTCACTTCCCTATCAGCAATACTCTCTTCTCTAGTTATCCCTCCTGCAGTCAGGAAGTTGGGAAGAATTGATCCATTGCCATTAATCCATCCTGGTAGGGGCTTGGGCATGCTGTGGCTGCCAGTAAGTGGCTGCTAATCACTGGTAAGCTTTTGTGGTGGGAGTGGCAGCTCAGCTGGGCACCGCAGGTTTGGGAACTGCTGCTGCTCTTCCCTCAGTGCAGCACACACTTGACATGATTTACTTGGAGGTGATGGCATCAAGTCACTGCTTGGGAACTTCTGGATTGAGGCACAGGCTGTGCCATCTTAGACTGAAGGCTTAGAGGTTGAATCAGCTTTAGTTTTCACATCCTCTCTAATTTTCTAGTCCCTATGGCAGCAAAGAGAAGTCAGAACTGTGGAGTAGCAGATCCTGAAGAGGATTTCAATGAACAAACAGCTGTAAAAGTGAAATTGTAGGAAACCAGTGGTTGTAGGAAAGACAAAGAGGAATTTGGGATTAAAGCATTGAGTTTCCCTCAACACTTTGAATTGAGAACCTGTGTCCCTTGAAACTGTAGATGGAGAGAGCACTCCTGCTGCTGCACTTGCTGGTCCTTGTTTCCACTTCTATCCTCACAGACTGATAGGGGCAGTGCCAGACACAGTGTGTTTTAGTAGTATTCAAATTAATTTAGATCAATCTTCTTATGGGAGATTTCTGTGCAGTGAAAGATAAACCTTTATGTTGTTCATTTTATAGTGGTTTTACCATTACAGCTGGTAATTTTTTAGATTTTGTTTAGGAAAGCATAGTTATGCCCTTGATCTTTCCCAATCCTCAGCTGAAGCCCGATTACTAGCTGAACAAGAAGAAGCAGCAAGACTTGAAAAGGAGAG
The DNA here is from genome assembly GCA_013396995.1 of Dicaeum eximium. NCBI lineage: Eukaryota > Metazoa > Chordata > Aves > Passeriformes > Dicaeidae > Dicaeum > Dicaeum eximium. The sequence goes on along the minus strand of VWZP01008954.1, from coordinate 11,016 downwards.
ACTGTATCAAGAGCACTTGGCAAAGCTTGAGGCAAAGGTTAGTTTTTTACTCAGTGAAATAATCTAATCCTATTTCTAAACTTGAGACAAGGCCTGTAAAACACCAGTGAATTACAGGAATTAATTTCCTTATGTACTTATTGTTGGGAACAATATTAAGGAAATTTTCCAGTTTTGATAAATTTGAATACATTACCTTTTGTTATATATGTTTCTTAATTTTGATTAAATGCCTTTTTTTTCCCATTTCCACTGTGCTTTCAATTGAATGTATTTTTCATATTCCCCATGAGGATATTTGTTACAAATTCCTTAATGGGTTCCCTGTTCAGGCAGATACATTGATCTGTGTTTGTATATATATGTGTGTGTATTAGACTATGTATATTTATTTTTCTGAACAGTCTGGCATTCAGAACAAAAACTGATCAGTAATAGATAAATATTTTTGTATTTAAAAAGAAAAAAAAAGAGATTTACAACAAATTAATTTTTTTTTAAAGAGTCACTCTTGTCTACTCCTCTTGTACTTCACAGAATATTTTTTTCCTCCTAGGGAGAAGATGACCTTAAAATAATAGAAATTAAAAGGGAAAAAATAAAACAATCTTGCACCTTTTATTTCCAAAGTATGCTTACATTTTTTAGCAGCTCCCAGAGCTGGCTCCAGGATGCTGATCTGTAAAGTGTTCAAGTGAGAGGTTACAATCATATGTCATGTTATGTTTATCATATGGCTCAGCAGCTACAGTGATGACAATAACATATTACAAACTACTGCAGTCTTCTCAATTGGATGTTTCATTAAAAAAACCCAAGTTTTCAGTGTTTGGATTTGTTTAAATAATAACTCATTCAAATATCCCCAGTTTGTTTCTTCTGTGTAAAATAATTGTAAGAAATGAGCCAAATATTTAAGTGCTCTGTTTGATGTATATATTTTTTTAACAGTATCAGGGAGAGAGGGAGTCTGAATTAGCAGAACTTAGTTCACTGGAACAGAAGTTTCTTTCTGCACAGCAGTGGAAAATGCATTACAGAGAACAAGCCAAGGTAAGCTTTCTTGCCAAAATCTGCCCAGAGGTTTGGCAAGGAAGAGACTTTAGGAGCTTCCAGTTCTTGAATGTCGGTGTGTGCTATGACAGCATTTTGAATTCCAGCTCAAAGCAGTGACAGGCCATGCTCACTCTCTTACCTTCTTTATTTTGGAGCATGGAGAAAGAAATGTAGGCAAAGAGGAGCCTGTTTGGTGATCAAAGTATCAATGCCCCACACCTTACTTCAGCAGTCACAAGGAATTGTAATTTCATATGTTCTGGTGTCTGTTCTTCCTCCTTTATTTCTTAATTCATTCTGCNTCAATGCCCCACACCTTACTTCAACAGTCACAAGGAATTGTAATTTCATATTTTCTGGTATTTGTTCTTCCTCTTTTATTTCTTAATTCATTTTGCTTTTAACCATTTCACCAAAAAAGGCTTAAGGCCAGGGGTTAAAAAGAAATTCTGAAGAACATTTGTTTTCAGTGGTTCCTGAATATCACAGGTCATCATTCAGAGAGAGAGTGCCAGATTTTTTGAAGGATGTGGCAGAAACCCAGGACAAGGCTGGAAATGTATGAAAATGCAGCCAAAAGTTGATGTCTGCAGTTGAGGGTGACATCCATTGAATAATCACCCAATGGCATTATGTACCTGTCAAGTTCAATTTTAAGTGGAAAGGTGTGGAAATACAGTAGATTTCACTCTTGTGAATCTTGCAGACACATCACTCAGTAACAGTCTGATAGTGAGATTTGGTCAGGTAAGGAACCAAAGGTTTCATATTCTACAGGCATGTGGACACAAGGATTTTGTCTTTGTCTTGTGCATTGCTTAATCCTGTTAAAGTCTCTGCACAACAACTTCACAATCATAGGATAAGTCATGTTAGAGAGGACTTCTGAAATTCCTGTAGTTCAATCTCCTGCACCAAGCAGGGCAAAGTCTGAAGTTAAATCAAGGTGCTCAGTTGGGTTTTGAAATATTTAAAAGTTGGAGGTACCACAGCACCTCTGGCAGCTTTACCACTCTCACTATAACAATTTTTCTCTGAATGTAATTGGCATTTTCCTGTTACAGCTTGTGATCATTGCCAGCTGTTGTTTATGGATGTTTTTGACAAACTAGAACTATTGATTTTAAAATAAGTCTGATACAACACTGTTAGATTATGGGAAATACCAGAGTTTGTTAGTCTGTTGTTAAGATTATTTAGGGTTAAATAAATATTTAATACCAAATACTGAGTTTCCACATCTATTTCTGAACACTTTCAGTTTTGATGAAGACATGCATTTACAACTTACCATGAAATTTATCCTTTTTCTCAAAAAAAGTGCTGTTACTTCTAAGACTGTAATAATAAAAGTGAAGCTCTCTTTTAAGTGCAAAAATGTAACAAAAAGAAATCAGATGTCTTGTTACTGAAAATGGATCAGTCTTTTATACAGGAGTTGCCAGTGCACTCAGCACTCCCCTATTGTTGCTTTATTTGAAGTCAGTGGGAATGCTAATGGAAGTGGCTGGGAATGCAATTCTGTAAGTGCTTTTGCTTTAAAAGATAACATTTTCCTTTGTAATGCAATTTTCAGTAACATTTTCAGCAAACAGGAGGGCAATGTTTCCTTAATACCCTATTGTGTGGATGAAAAAAATTCCATTATGGGTGATAAATTGATCCCATGAGCCAATGTTAGGCTTATGTTTGGCATTAAGTGAGTTTACTCTGCCACTGATTTTTTTCTTTCTAGTCTTATAGGAATGACCAAGAATTTATTTGAAAATGAAATTATTTTAAAAAAACCCTAATCTAGAATTTCACATTCCTACCAGAGGTTTCTGCAACAGGAGAATTGATGCTGGTAAGGGAGAGGAAATCTCCTTCAGAGGCAGAGAAAGGAGGAGTAAACATGTTGCAGTAGAGCCTCTTAATCAGCTTTATTTTATCAGCTGTAGGAATTTTCAGTTTTCTTGGCAGAATCTGATCTGAGACCCACCTGCCTCTTCCACCTTCACCTTTCTCATTTCTGTTATCAGTCATTTTATTATTCCAGCCCCTCCCTTGTGGCAGGTACTGAATTCATTGCTTTTGTGGAGCAGAGAAGAACCCACTGATAAATAGGAATAAACAGCAAGGGTGAGATGGGCAGAAGCATCTTTAACACATTGGTATCAAAGTAAACCTTTTTTTCCTGGCATAGGAATAACAAACCAGGTTGTGTTAGAATCCTGTTTAGATGCAGGTGTGAATTTGTCTCTATAATATATTTGTCTTTTAGAATCCTCCTTTTTCTTGAAATAGCAGTGTGCAGCACATCTGCATCCACTTTTTTCTGAACTCTTCTGCAGTGGGAGCATTACCTCAGCTGTGATGGGACTCCTGACCCCACTGTACCTCAGGAAATCAACACTTTCATGAGCTTGTGGCGTGATGACCGAGATGATGACATCCAGCTTGTGATGGAGAAGGAGAAAGTGGTGCTAGATGTAAGTGTTAAAATGGTGTATTTCAGTTAAAGCTTAACCTGTCCTTAGCAGCCCCCTCTAACTCTATTTTCCCTTTTGTCATGGCCAAATGACTGAAAGACCTTCAGCACCTAGAAGTTCTCCTTCAATTTTTCTGTTTTTCTTTAATTACAGGTTTATGGTTAACCCTGAAGATGTGTATTGACTTTCAATATGCATTTAAGGGATTTATGTGCTGTGTTTCTACTCTGAGGTCTAGCATTCCAACATCCATATTCCCTTCCATTTTAAACCAGAGCATACAAGCTCATGTCAGATATAAATGCTTTGGTAGACAACAGCCTCATTTTGTAACACTTGAGCCAGTAAAATGTCAAGTAAGAGCAAAAGTTCCCAAAATTCATTTTTATCAACAGAAGGCACCAGGCATTGACAGCTTGTGAAGCAATTTTAAGCAATCTGTGCCTGCTCTGTAAATTTAGGATTTTATTTTCATTTATGCTGACTTTATGTTGTTTTTCAGAAAGTTAAATGGGGTGTTCTAGAAACTAGGGGGGAAAGTTGTATGTCTAATACAGGTTTCATTGGGCTGGTTTGCTTCTGAGATTTCTTACATGTCTATTAAAAAAAAGGTTATTTTTGTGACCAAAATCTGTTTAGGTGCAAAGGTAGGTTTGCCTCATTTTTTTCTGACAGAGCACACAATATGTCAAGGATGGTGTCAAAACAGATACTTTTCCTATGTAAATGTCTTCCAGTTGATTGAGAAGTTGGAATTCCTTCTACTGGAGGCAGCACCAGATGGGATCACAGAAGAGCAACGAGACCAGTACCAGGAATTTATTCTGCAATTGCAGGATCTGCTTCATCAGAAGTACAATGATGCTACACAGAACCTGCTCAAAGTGAGTGAGAGTTACTGCTTCAAAGTTGTGATATGTGCACTTAAGTTTAACTCCAAGTGTCCTTTAATGATGCTTGGCTTTGTTTGGTCCTAAACTGTCACAGAGATGAGTCTGTGAGTTTCCAAATCATGTTTACAGCACTTGCCAGATTTTGTAATTATTCAAAACTCCTGAAAATCTGAATTTTACAGTGGAAAGATCTCGTCATTAAGTCAGACAGGAATAAACTACTGGGAAATTTTGTGAGATTTGGAGATTATGAAAAGAAGAGGTGCTGTATAAAATTTGTTGACTGTACCAAAAAAATGTAGATGTGAAAAGCAGCTCATAAGGTTGCCTTGTACACACTTTTTAATCCAAGTTCATGTGATTAAAATATTTTTGAAACCAAGATCTTGGGGAAGGTGAAGAGCACTCAAACAAGAAAATGAAATTGTGCTGGAGAGTCAGTTTCTTGAGCTGCATGTGTAGGTAGTGACCTTGCCATTTCAAAAATATTAATCATATATAAAAAGCATGCTTAGCAAAGGAATATTAGTGAAATAGGGAACCAGTTGTATGTGCACAGTCAAAACCCCCTGAAAATTAAGAAATGTTGAAATCCTGTTTAATGAATTTAGGATTAAGCTCCCAATATAATTATTATTTCACAAGTTTGATGTTGCCTAAATGATAAAATAATCTGTGCATTGACTTTGGGGTAGGAGTTCATTATTGTTCAGTAAATCCTTTTTTTGTTTGGTTGTTTGTTTTTATAATTTATCATGAGAATTAGGGAAATAATGGAAGAACCCTTATTTGGCAGTACTTGGCTCACAGAATTTATAAAGTCAGAGGAAAAAAAGGAATGTAGTTCAAATTTTAAGAAACAGATTTGAGTTTATAACTGCTGTGCTTTAGTACATAAATACAGCTGATCTTGGTCTGGTGTATTTTAATTCTTACATTTATCTTTTTATTTAATTATTCAAGTAAATGTAGGTAAATGAAAAGTGAAATAAATAACACATTATTAAATTGGTTTTTTTCTTTGTAGATAGCTACTATGTATGAAGATTCTGAAACTGGGAATGTGCAAAAAGTCATAAAGAATAAAAGTATTACTTTCTGTATTTGGATCAATCTGAAGCAGAAAGCAAGGTACAGCATACTGAAATATTAATTTGAAATGAGGTCTTGGCTTTGTTGAGTAAACACCAAGAACCAATTTCTCATAATCTTTTTTGTTGTTGTTGAATAGCATCCATTCTGCAGACTCTCAGTGCTAGCTGATGCTAAGGAATGGTTCAGAGATGCATAAATTTCTTTCTTAAATCACAACAGCAGAACCCCGTCACTGACAGAACAAATTTGGAACAAAGACAATAAATCTCATGCAGAGAATTGAAATTCCTCTGGAAGCAGTGTTTCTTGCTGATGCATTTAATATTTTCTAAGTTGTTCCAGTTGCTTGCAAAGCAGTGAATGATCCTTTGTGCTCGGTTAGAGAAAATATTTTAGAGCCTGGGATGCACTATCATTTCTGAATCTAAGTTTTGTGTTTCTATTGGATTACCATTTAAATGGTACATTTTCAAAATGAGATTTTTGAGCCAACTTCCTACTCCCACTCCATAAATATAAGGAATAAGTTATTAATAGGAGTTTAGCTTGACTAAGGACCAGTTGCTGTGAGTTTTGTTAAGATAAGTAGAAGGGCTGGTGCTGAGCAATGTCAGGCTGACCTGCAGGAAGAGCCCATATGGGTTAAGTGTTAAAGCCTTCTGGCCAGCAGAGAGATACACTTAAAATATTCAGCCAACAATTAAAAGCTAAGTGTTGCTTTACTGGAGGGTTTTTAGGACTTGTGACCAGCTTATCTTATCCAAAAATAAGTATTATTTTGGAAGGTGCTGAGAGTAATGTAACACAGATAGCTGTGCAGGGATTTTCCCAATAAATCAGTCAGTTTTACCAGGAATGTGGATTCTAGAACAGCTGCCATCTGAACCTGCCTCGTTGGCATCCTATCAAGACTTATTTTTGAAACTTCTGATTCCCTTGATGCACTTGATGCTTTGCTGGAGGGTCTTACAGACAGCTGCCAGCACAAGCACTGTGACATCCTACAACATTTCTCAGACTATACAACAAATCCCAAAAGAGATTTGACCATTTGTGAGGAAACACCAACTGAAGTGCTGCCAATCTCACCAGGGCCTATTGTTGTTGTCACTGCCCTTCCCAGGTTCAAGAACTACATGTTCAAGGAGGCAGGGCATGGCTTTGAGCTGCCCAAGTCCCTGGCTCTGAGCAGCGTGGCCATTCGCATGCTGCACACCACCTATGACCACATGTCTCCCCTGTGGGTGCAGTGCCAAGGGCTGCCAAGGCAGGGGGCCTCAGACAGCGAGGAGTTAACTGAGCTTCCTGGGCAAGAGCCAGGAGAAGAGGAGGAGAAAGGCAGGGAAGAGCCCAGCGTGCCTGCTGCAGAAGAAACGCCTTCTAAGGGGACAAAGGTGGGTAAAAAACCTCCTCAAAGCATACCCTACACTGCTTTTGTTAACTTGAGGCTCAGCCACAGCCAAATCTTTAAATGTTTCATAGGAAAAGGCAGCTTGTGTCAACAGTGTCATAGATCTTCTCAAGGGAACGGAAAGATGGAAAGTAGAAAGGGAAGTTTGGACAGGGTGTACAGTTGGCATTTGGCTGGTGGTTTAAGAGTAGGATCAAGCATGAAGTGCCATTGCAAGATATTCCTGTAAATCTCTGGCATATGTACAGATGAATGGATTCTGCTTCTGCAAAACTGACAGCCCCACAGAATCCCTGCAGGAATCTAATTTTAGGAAAATCAGCAGCGTGCAGAGTAAGATTCAGAGTTCAGCAGGTGTTGGCTGTGTAGGTGCCTGGCTGCTCCATGTCTGTGTGCTGACCCTTTTCTGTTAGAGGGCTTTTCAAATGCTATTTCTGGCTGCCTGTCTTCTTCCTCAGCTCTCTTCCATGGAATATGTTGGCTTTAGGTGTGATGGAGGTTGCTTGGTTTTGTGTTGTCCATACTGCATTTGGGGTTTTCACTTTGTGTATCACCTGTGACTTTCAGATAAGTGCCCTGTGTTCTCTACCTAATTTCTGCAGAAATAACTGACAAAACATCAGGTTTTAGGCCTTCTTAGTATATTTGGAACAATTTCACAGGATATTCTGAGTGGAAAGGGACCCACAAGGATCCTCAAGTCCAACTCTGAAGTGAATAAATTCTGGGATCCATACAGGGATCAAACAGGGAAGCTCTGTTCATGGTCATGGCTTTTCTCCTTTTCAGTCCCCAGCACCTTTTTTAATGAATCAGTGCTTGAAATCCTGCTTCTCTTGGTTCCTTCTTTGGTTTTTTTGTATGACAAACCATATCTTTTGGCACTTTTCACCTACATTTCTCAGATTTTCTTTAAGCTCCTTCATTTTATTCCTTCTCTTTTTCTTTCCCAGGTCTTGCACCCTTTCTCTCAATCCATTTTGTGAATTTTCGTCTTCCTTCTGAAGGCTCCACTTCTCTCAGCTTCTGTCCTCTCACCTCCTGTCCTGTTTGAAGAGATGTGTGTTCTTCCCACATCCTGCCAGGCACAGCCAGGGCACAGAAGGTGCTGTGCCTCCAGAGGAGTCTGCTGTGGCATGGATGAATCCCTGTCTGGGTTGGATATTTGTCTGGAAATCCAAGGGAATGTTTCTCAGCACCCTCCTGTCTGGCTGTGCCTTGAGCTCCTCCACATTCCTGTGTGTAAATACAGTGAAATACAGTGTGAAAGGGAATAAATGTCATGGGTCAGGCACAGGCCAAAGCTGCAGGTGGGGTTCTGGCACAGTTTCAGTGTTGGTTTGGATTCAGCCTTGACTTGTGCTTTACTTTGTGCCACTCTGCTGGCTGTAAAATGAGCAAAACCAGAACTTGTGAGTGCACACTCTGCTGAAAAAGTGTTGGGTGCTTGTTTGGTACTCAAGGGGGCTGAAGGTGGAATTTGCTGTGGAAATGATGAAATTACTTTGTCTCTATCTATAAATCCAGTTCCAAATTAGAGAGTACCTTTAATCAAAATATTTTTTGATAGCTAGGTAGGTAGAAATTACTTCTCTTAAAACCTTGACCCTGTAGCCAGATTGGTACAAATGTTTCTGTATCCCTTCTCCTTGGGCCTCCTTGAAGGAGGTGATACCTTCTTCTTCATTGTGTTTGTCTCTGACTAATGGAAAAATGTCTCTTGCTTTTTGTCTAGGAGGGTGCTGCCTCACTGAAAGAAAAGAGCAATAACACAGGTGATAAAAAAGAGACAGCAGAGGAAACTGAGAACTCAGACCTTTTGGATGTGCCATCACAAGGTATTTGGGTATTTTTTATGTGCAGCACTACAAAAGTACTCAGGTTAAGTATTTTATATGTTAAAAATTGTTCTCTGTGAGTGTGGGGAGGCCCTGGCACAGGTTGCACAGAGCAGCTGTGGCTGCCCCATCCCTGGCAGTGTCCAAGGCCAGGCTGGATGGGGCTTGGAGCAGCCTGGGATACTGGCAGGTGTCCAGGGGGCTGGAACTGGACTTCAAGGTCCCTTCCAACCCAGGCCATTCCATGATCTGTGGAAACACTGCAGTATCTCCATGTGAATGGAGCAAAGTTTGGAAATATAGGGATGTTTTGATAACACTTGAGTAACCCCTATGTACATGTTCATCATGTTTATATAGATATGTGTATTATTATACATATGTGTATGGGTAAGACACACAATCTTTATGAATCTGCCAGGCTTTGGGGGGATTTACTTCCTCAGAAAATGATGATTCCAAAGCATATCATGGTAGGCATTGGTGTAGTGTGAGGTGTTACTGAGTATTACCTAAATGGGTGCTTAAAGTGAGATACCTGCCCTTACACCTTGTTAAAAGAAGGCCTAATTCTAAGAAATAAAACTGTTTGTCTGTCCCACATAAGTTACTGATTTCTCCAGTGTTGTGGTGTTGTCCTTTGGTTTAATAAGAGTGAATTTTCTTATAGTACTGACTTAAATGAAACAACTGCAAACAACTATTACCATAATTTAGCTTCACTTTGCAGCCTTTTTCTTCTGGTAAAAAAAACCAAACCCCACCCCAAAACACTTTGAACTGAGCACAGTCCAGAGAACCAGTTGTCAGACTAGACCCTAAAAGCAAGGTTTTCAAGAGAATATAAAGGGCTTGGGCCTCATGGGGAGGAATTTGTATTTTATTTCTGTCAGGCTTTGAAAATCGCTACCACAGTTTTAAGTGAAGTGGATTGAAGACGATTTATAGAGAGAATTGTCATTTTTTGATTTGGTCTCATTCTCTCAGAGCAAATTCCACAACAATTACCATAGCTGTTTTTACAGTATTGAACACTTTTTTCTTGATTCCTGTCAACAGTAACTTCTCTCCTCCTGTACCATCCCATGTGATGTTTTATGTAGGCTGGTTTGGTTTTTTTAAAGAAAATATTTAAGGCCATTTTTGTCCACAGCGTTTCTGCCCTTTGTTAACATTTTCCAATTAATTAAACTTCAAATGTATTCTTTTGTATGATATATACATAAATTTTTTGTATGCATAATTATCTTTGTTATCTGAAAATTTAATTTCATGTTAAATTGCACTTGCTTCTCATAATCAACATGTTTTTCACCTTCAGCCCATGACCTTTTGGTGCCTTATTTTTATATATTATGTTTGCCTCATTTCTTTCCATATCAATACAATCTTACTAAACCTGGCCAGAATCTACTGTATTACTGTGCTTGTGAAATTCTTCTGTGGGTAACGATGGACTCATTTTGTCAGTAAAACCTTGTTCCTGTAGAAAGCGTTTGGAACTGGCTACAAATCAAAGGCTGGCCCCAAATCAAGGAGATCAAAGGCTGGCCCCAAATCAAGGAGCGCTTTTCATGGCCCAGCTCTGGCCGCTCCCCCATCTCAGCGATTTTTGGGGAGCGCCGGCAGATGGGGCTGGAACGCCGCAGGGCGCAGCGCTGGGAGCCCAGAGCGAGCCGGGAGAGTGGGAATGGCGGGGTTTGAGCAGCCGCTGAACTCCGATCTCTGTGGGTTTTCCAGAGGCGGACGCGGCGCTGCAGGAGGAGGCAGGAGGCGGAGAAGAGGCCCCGAGAGTTGTGGATCTGCAGGAGCTGGTGCCCGTGGGCGGCGTGTTCCACATCGCCGCGCTGCAGCTGCCGCCGCAGCCCCAGGCCGCGGGGGACTGGAGCATGCTGGAGGTGAGGGAGGACAGGGAGCAGCCCTGGCGCCCCTGAGGAGCTGCTCCCGGGTTTGTCACCGCTGCCCGAGCAGCAAGGTGTGCAAATCGGGTTTTTCACACGTGAAAGGTAAAGCAAGGTGGTACCAGAGAGCACTGCTGGCTCAGCTCAGGCTCCTCAGGCTGGCCGAGGACTGTGCTCGCTGTGTTCTGGTGTCCTCCAGTGCTGACCTTCCCCACAGATTGCACTGTGAAGCTGGAAACCTTTCATCAGCAAAGTTCCCAGAAAAGCCAGACTCAGAGAGCAGGACTGTGGGCAGGGGAGGAGGCCCAGGATGTTCATTCCCAGCCCTCTCCTTCCCTCTGACACTGTGGG
>VWZP01008898.1:1126834-1151476 GCA_013396995.1 Dicaeum eximium | reverse complement strand
CTCCGCCCGGCGCTGACGGGGCCCCGCCGCCGCTCTGGGCCTGGCCGGGGCCGCGGCTCCGCTCGGCCGCCGCTCGCAGGCAGCGGGGCAGGGCCGGGCGAGGCCGAGGGGAGCGTGGCCGCTGCTCCGGCGGAACTCGCGGCGGAGCTCCGCGGGCCGGAGGGCGCTGCCCTAGGCCGGGACGGGCGGGCAGCGTTTGAACTGCACCCGCCCCGGGGACCGGGAGCACGCGGGCACTTCCAGAGGCCGCTGTAGAAAGGTTCAGTCTGGGTATTAACCCTAAAATGCTGCAGCAGTCTCGGATAAGCCATGAGATGGAAAACCACGGAGCAGGAGGCCGCTATGCGTGAGAAGAAAATTCCCTGCACAGATGTGAACCAGCCCTCCCAGCAAGTGCAACATTCCTACCCTCGGGGTACAGGCACCTGTACTATGTGCAGCGCAGGCACTTGCTGGTTGAGGTTGCTGTCCTTAAAGAATAAAATAATATCGCTTTGACTCACACTGTTTAGTATTGCAAGCAAGGTACAGGAATTTCTCTCCTCGTCATTGCAGTTAGCTAAATTAGAATGAAGATCATATTTCTGCATTGTTCCATTGTGTACACTCAAACTCCACAGACTGACAAATTCAGGCCAAGGAATTGTGTTTTCTTTCCTGATGAATTCAGCTAACTGAGAAAAAGAAAATATAATGGGAATACAAACACAATGAAATTTATATGTGTTCAAAATCAATAGACAATAATGTTGTCTTCCAAAATAACTTCTTTTTTTTTTCCTTAAAGGCAGCTATACAGCATATTCAGGATCCCAACATAAAAATTACTGCCCAAAATCAAAAAGATGGTAATTCCTTCGAAGTAGAAACAACATGGGGCCCTTTAGCAAAAATAGTTTATTGCACAAAACTTTTAAAGGAATCCCTATGCACATAATTTTTATAATCAACATGCTTTGTATGATCATAAACATTAATTGTACATAGTGTAACTCCTCCAGCCCCTGGGTTATCCATTCTTCAAGAACATGGAATTATTAACTTCTATCTTTACAAATACGGCCTAAGCAGACATTACTGAATGTCATACATGAAACAGAACCATTTCATTTACAATATCCAGAACATCTTTCCCTCCCATAGAAATCTGTGCATCTGTATTGGAAATGAGGCTGCCCAAGACTCAAGTGTTGCTCATTAGGAGGAGGCAGAGTGATCAGATGACAGCTGATGAGCATTGGTAATTCCTCTGGACAGCAATTGCTTTCACAGGAAAATACTTAAAGGCTCTGATCACAGCAAGCCACATGCAACTATTCCCACTTTCCCCACAAAGCTAATAAAATGTACATCACAAGCTTCTGCATCACCAGGAGTGAATTTGTCATCTTTAAGGTACATTTCTCTTGGTAACAGTACCTGTCCCCAGCACACCTTTGATGTTGTCACAGCTAACACTAAAACACCCATGCCACTGCAGTTCTCTCCCCTAAGCAGGAATATATAATCCATGAAAATATGAACAGTAGAACATTCATCCTGGATATTACTTCACACATGTGGAAATCTCATAGATTTCTGCTAGGATATTGCCTGAATAAACAGTATGGGATCAGATCCTCCCGTTGCATGAGGGGATAGGGGGCTCAGCTGATCCCAATACAGTGCACAAATATTCCCAAGAAATCTGGAAGACAATAGAATGGAGCATTATGCAGAGACTCAGTAACATTTTATTCTATTGTAGGGTTTGCTGGTCTTTATGTTTTTTTTAAATGCACAGTTATTCAAGAGCTCTCAAAAACTCAACAGCATCTGAAAAAATAATGCTGCACCATTTACCAGCTTTCAGCACTAGGAAACATTCTCACATTGCAGTGACATTTCTCCTTCCTTAACTAGATTTGGTTTAGTACATAGCAACCACTGAAGACACACAGAAAATACATTCTCTATTGCAGTGCTTGAAAAAGTAACATAAATTTTTAAGAGATTATTCTTAAGATTCTCCTGATTATTTGGCAGTTCTGTGACAGGTAAAGGGGAGATAATTTTCATTCCTACATTTAAGTTATTTTATTGCCTAGACAGCAGAGACCTGAAGCTTTGTAGACTGAGCATGCTCAGCCTCAGGGTGAGGCTTTTTAATAAAGCAGTAACTATTTCTCTGGGTCATTAAAAACACAGCTAATGAGCTTCAAAGAAAAGGCCTTGCTTTTATCACACACTGCATGCTCCTTCTAGAAGACTTCCCAGTGACTTCTGTAACTTCACTTAGTACCTCACCAGATTCAGACCCTCCAAAGTCTCACTGTCCTTCATTTCAGTAAATGACATGGTGTTTGTGTTCGTAGAAGCAGCACATGGTGAATATAATAGGACAATACCCCGTGTCCAGGTACTGCCAGAAGCAGTTGGGTCAATGCAGGAATCTAATCCACAACAGCTCCCTCATCTTGGAAAGGGAAACACACATCTAAGGCTACTTGATTGTGCAAGCTCAGATGGCTTCAGGAGCTAGTGAGAAACTGCAGCAGGATGCAGAATGGACACAAAAAGGAGAGCTGACATTCAGAACAACTAGGAAGGTTTCTAACAATTCTGGATTCTCTGATACCAGATAAAACCTTTATCCAAACAACCACTGCTGAACTAACAGATTAGAACATAGTGGATTCTGAACTGTAGGCAATGTATTTAATAAAGTGAACAGCAACATTAACGCTGCACAAGTAGTATTTTAAATCCTGGACATTTGGTAGTTTCCTTGTATTGAATATATTACTCATTACAGTTTTTTTTTTTTCTTTAACAATACTGTGGTTTGCTTTTTTTCTTCTTCAAGCTTAATTTACAGGCAACTTCAAGAACATGACAACAGCGAGATAATCAGTACCATTTACTCTACAAAGTAGACTGCAGGAGTGTGCAGACATGTCTTAAGCTAGTTTGTAAAGCTTTTGACTTTTAATTGTTTGGTAAATCCATCTGATGGGCACCTAATGCCACATCAATGCATTTTTTCCTTTACCAGTTGCAAAACCTTGACTGTCAGCATCACTTAACTTTGATCCCAGTAAAATCTAAGTTAAAATCCAGTAGATGCAGGGCATGAAATCATTCAGTATAAACACTTTTAGTGCAAAGTGTTCAACTGGACTGGAGGTGGAGGTGGTGGTTATGAGAAATCAGACTTTGGATAAATACAGGTGGGTTTGGGAGTTTTGTTTGGTTATTTGTTTTTTGCCTTACTGCTAAACAAAATGCAGTGTCCTTCCCTTGCCCCTCCTCTGCAACAACCAAACCCAAAAACAGGGACAGCCTCTTTGGAAAAATACATGAACTAGAATTTTTTTTCCCAGCCTTTGAATCTACTTGTACTTAATAGTTTTTTGGGGTTTTTTTGTAAATACCAAACTACAGTGGATATAATTGACTTATTATATGATTTAAGGGCAAAAACATTCTAGTACATGAGTAACCACTAAATCTTCCACATACCCGAACACTGAATTTTAGAGTGAGGAGAGGGCTGGCTAATCACTGCACTATGAGCCACGTGGAGCAACGGGACCAAAGATGAAGGAAACTAAAGTGAGCTGCTTTAAAAATAACTTAGCCAAGGTGCTCTGCAGAGGGACTGCCACAGTACCAACACTTCCATTCATGGGGGACACCTTGGAATAGAGGGTGCAAAAAGTAGAGGGAGTGTGTGGGAGAAGATAAAGCTATTAAAAATAATAATTTTATAGGCATTATAATTATGTCTTTTAAAGTAAAAATAATTACATTTCTAAAAGCTCTGGCTTTAAGGGCTCATTTCCCTAAGCCATTTGTACAGTATGTCGAAGAGCAAACTTAAACATAACATTAAAACAACGACAGTAACAAAACCCCTCATTGTAGCCTTAACTTACAGTATATAAGCATATTAAACCAGATATTCAAAGTCAGAAAATTACGATTTTTTTCTTATATATATATATATATATGTGTATATATATTTTTTTAGACGCATACTTTTAAATGGGCGTCTACTTCAAAACTTGAAATAAAAAGGTGCAAAGTATTTGTGCAGTGAAGCAAAGCTCACTACTGGCCTGTGACTGTAAGAGAAAAACATCAGCAAACATGCCAGGCAAATCTGCAAAGATACCAACTGCTCTGCATTGCTTGTCTTTACAGTCTTATTTCTTCTGCTATAGGTCAGAGGTCATCTTCAAAAGTAGAAATGGCTCACAATAACTTCTTTTCCTTCAAATACAGATAGCTATAATCTGAATTTCAAGAATAAGAGATTATAGGAGGGACAAGAGAATACTCATCATATCAGTTCTCAACCACTGCTAATCCTGAACATGAGAAGAACTTATTTTTCTCTGTAGTTTGGCTACAATCCAAGATGAGGGAAAAAATACATCCTACTCCCACAAATTAAAAAAAAAACCCAAACAAGAAAACCTAAATCTAACATAATTAACAGAATTCCTTAACAAACTCACCCAGATTGAACCATTACGTACTTGAAACCAGATGCTCCCCTTGACCTCATTTTAAATCTTCATCTGAATCTCTTACTAAACCCTCAAATGAGCTAGATTCACCGCTTGGCAGTACCCAACATGACAGAATTGTTTCAAACAAACCCTTAGAATAGCACATTCTGCATTTACAATTCCTTCAGTTTCTCAGATCAGTGCCCTTTGCTTCTACAGGCAAAAGCACAATTCTGAACACCATTTTAAAAAATGAAATAAATAATTTTTATAAAGATTTGTTTATATACTTAAAGCAATAGGAAGAAAGACAACTGATAAGGAGGTTATAGTGTCAAAGCTTCCTTGTCACTAACACTACAATTCTCTTTCTTTTCATCTGCAGTAGGAGTCTCCTGCTGGTCTGATGCAGTTGTAGGACTTGTAGAAGTAAGGTCCATTAACTTGCCCTCAATCTGAGTCCATGAAGACATTGATTCATGTACTGTAATGGTGTGTTCCTCCATCTGGCGCTGAAGGCTGTCCATTTCTTGCCTTTGAATGGTATTGAGAACAAAAAAGCAAAAATTAGCAAGCTGAAAACTAACTGCTAAATGCAGGACCAAAAAATTACTTTTCTGATTCTTGATACGTACTCCAAAACTACCTAAGATATAGCTGTATACAAGAGACAGAAATCTACAAGAAGCTTAGGAACTGTCTTCTTTAAGAGCAAAACAAATACAATATGCTTAATTAAAAAATATTAATAGCTGTTTCTGATTTTTTCTGCTGTGTACAATTCAGCATGGACATTTTGTTTAGTTTATTGTAAAGCCTTCTTTCACTATGGGAATGACCATACAAGCAAGCACTTACAATGACAGAACATCCTACTGTCCTAAATACAGTCCCAATAAAGAATTAATTTTACAAATCCTTTTTTCCTCATGGTGGCAGCTGGTTTCCTGAAAACATTTTTAAGATTCTTTAATATGGTTTAATGTAACAGGCCATACTTCAATTGCCGGAGACAGCTGTTCAGATTCTTTAGAGGCTCCTTGCTCACAGCTGTTGGTTTCAGCAGTTCTTCCAGCAAGGCTGCAGGCACTGGACAATCAGGAATCTTGACTGGAGTCACAGGATTGGAAGAGTTATTCTCGCCTTTCAGTTCTTTCCTCTGGTTAAAGGAAAAAAAGGAGTCAGAAACACAATTTTATTTCATCAGTATCATTTTTCACACCTAGAAAGAGTCTCACATCACACTACTGGTGCACATCTGCATTATGGAGCAGGAATCAGAGGCACATTCATGTTAGGTTATTTCAGAGCATTAGCAGAGAATTTTCCTGTACTTTACAACATGTTCTTCCTATTTAAATACCTTCTTCATCTTGCCATGCTTCAGGTCCAACTTCAGCTGCTGGTTTTGCTGCAGCAGTGACTTCATGCTGTTCTTCAGTTCAGTCACTTTAGCCTGCAGCATGAACTTATCCTTCTGAGTCACTGACAGGTCTTCCCTCACCATCTCTAACTCAGTCTTGATGTTCTAAATGGGAAGAGAATCAGTGTGATGTAGAGAAGCAGCATAAAAATTCCACCCAACTAGCGTTTTTATAATCTTTTCAGTTTCCACAGGAAACAAGAAGAAAAAACCAAACACAACACTGCTGTTTGAAACAAATTTGCCATGGCAGAAAATCAGAGGTTAGGTTAAAAGAAAGTCAGTAGACTATTTTAATGGCATAAAGGTTGAAGAAATACAAAGGTAACAGCACAGTCAAAATAAAAATTTGGAAAAAAGTGTAAGTATGCTTTTAAAAAATAGAAGTATTGTTTTAATTATCCCCCTATAGCAATCCAAATTCCAATCCATCAGAATTGGCTTAATTAAATACCTGCAAGACAACTTGTATCCCTTCTAACTCCTTGTGGCTGCGTTGTTCAGTCATGTCCAGCTGCTGCTTAAGTGTTTCAATTTCTCTTTCTTTTCGTTCTACTTCCCACTTCAGGTCTTCCACCTACCAGGTCAAAAAAAAAAAAATTTTAAATCATTGGAATTATCTACAGGTGTAATGAACCACAAAATCCAAAATACATTCTTATGTCTCATGAAAAACCTTCCTAAGAAAACCTAGTAAGACTTTATTAAATATGCTGAATTAAAGACAAAGTCATAGAATGCAACAGAAATACAGATAAACACAGTAAGTGTTCACTTTTTACCTCTTGGCTTACTAGAGGCTGTTCACTAAGTTTGTCATCCAGGTTTTTCTGCAGAACTTGGAGCTGAGATCTGGCTTCTGCCAGCTCTTGCTGAAACTGAGATACTTCCTGGGAATGTTTGTCATCCTCTACCCTGCAGAGCAAGATTAACAGACACAGCAGTTACTCAATCTGTTTTTTAAAACAAGAGCTTCACTGGATTAGCCAGTTAACTGTAAATGACTTGACCATGCATGGAACCTGCTTAATTACAGCTTTGACTGAGGGCTTTGCCAACACATTCATAGAGCAGGAGTTAAAGCACAAAAAAATTTATGAAAGAGATGTATAAATATTAAATGGTGAAAAAAAATTTACTACATTCTTGAGCACTGGTAATAGTCCAATTACAAGCAACAGATTATGCAGCCAAAAAAAAAAAAACAAAACCAAAACCCTGTCGGCAATTTTGCTTTGTTTTTGGAGGATTAGGGTTAAGTTTATATCCATTTTCATGTAGATCTGATAATTTTTTATAATATAAGAAAAAATTTTATATATGAGCAAACAATTCTAATACATTGTGGAACATAGTCAATAATCAAATTAATCCTCTGTTTAGTTCCTCAGGGATGTAAAAGAGAAGAATAATAGGATACATATAAAGTGTTAATCCTTACTAGCAACCTGAAATAGAAGTGTGTGGTCAAAGTGAAAAAAAATCAGATGGTGAAACCTAAAACCAGTGTACCTCAGGTCTCACTGAATTATAAAGAGAGAAAAATGCAGGTATTTGCTCCGAGTCCAAACAATTATCCATGGTCAGGTTCTGCTGGGGAACATTCAACATAATCCACCCCAAAGGGACAAACCCAAAAATTCACTGATGTATGGCTTTTTCAGAGGATTTGTTTTAATTACTGTTCTTTTTGATACATTTACTTACTGCAGCTTGTCCACCTCAGCCTGCAGGGCCTGGACCAGCAGCTCTTTGGCGTGGAGCTCCTTCTTGATCTCACTGAGCTCGAGCATCGCTGCCCGGTGGTGTCGCCGGTTATGGGCTGCATCTGCTTTGGCTGCTGCTTCCTAACAGGAGAAAAAGATGCAGTTTGACTTTGTTTTGTCTCTGCAAGTGAATCATAAAGGCAGCTTAACACAGGACACAACAGAGAAGACATCAACTGATCTTTCAGCCACTGGCCATCGTGACAGACCCCCTGCGGGAAGCAGTATGTTACAAAACGTAGATTTCATTTCAAGATACTTTTAAAATACCTTTATATCAATTTATAAGTAAATAAAAGATGAGCCATTACCTGCTTCTGAAGGTCTTTAACTTTTAACTTTTCCTTCTCTAGGGAAGCCTGTAAAGCTTGAATAAGTTGTTGCATTTGCTGATCCTCTTCCTCCTTCCGCTTTAGGACTGCCTGAACCTGTAACACATCACAAAAACAAATGCATGTTTTGTGAGGGCTCACTGGAAGTAGAGGAAATATATACACAAGCCAATGCAGGGATTGCAGAACAACTCTCTGCTGTTCACTGATCACTCTTTCCACACAGTACCTTCAATATTACAAGTAGCTATGGTTAAATGGTAGCTCATTGAGTATGTCCACATGAATGTATTACTATTGGAATAAAAATTATTTCTCTCAATGAATCCATATGTAACACATACGGATTTTGTATGTTCCATCTACCTACACTTTCACTATTGCAAATATGGTAGTGCAATTGTATTATTTTTTTTTTCTAAAGAAAACTCTGTTTAGTGCCAAGTCCAATTTCTGATCTCTTGTTCAACCCCCATATTGATGCTGTTATACAACCCACGGGGGACCCAGAGCTGGAGAAAGTGCACCAGCTTTGTATCACATGAGCCCATTCCTTTCTAAAGTTGTTACATCAAAAAGTCAAATACCTGTAGATTCAGTTGTACCAGGTCTGCCTCTCTTTTTGCTAAAGCTGTTTCGAGGATATTATTGTGCTCCCGCAAAGCAGCGTTGGACTGGCTGAGACCTGTAAGTTTTCCACGCTCATGTTCCAGTTCAAGGGCCAACTTCTTATTACTTTCTTCTAAACGTTTTATCTTCTTCCTGAAGCCTCTAGATTCCTGAAGCTATAGTCAAAGAAAAACACAAATCAAACAAACATAACCAAACAGCTTCAAGCTACTATCACAAATGAGTTAAACTCATTAAGTGTCTTGTTTTTCCAGAGTGGGATTTCTTTTTTATTTTTAAAATAAACATTAAAAACTAAGTTCACTTTGGTGTTTCTTCCTTTTGGAAGACTAAAATGCTTGCTAGAAAGAAGAATGCAGGAGTACTGTTCAGGTGAAGGTCCAGAGTAGTTGATATATATAATTTTTTTGTGCCACTTTACAACCGAACAGCATCACCTGGCCCTCAGCATCACTGGGATCCATAACTCCCAGTAATTCCAAAAGCTAATGACTCATGTATCCTCACTGTCTCATGACCAGACACAGCTAGTATCTAATACAGGAACCACTCCTCTCTCTCATCCTCTTTCCCTATAGGACAATGACTCATGATACAAAAAGAACCAGCACAAGGCAACAAAATTTTCAAGTACCACTGACATAATGTTTCCTATCCACGATTCTGATTTTCTCCACTGTTGGATTAAAATTTTGGTACTAAATTTTTTTCCTGTCTCTCAGGCAGTTTTTACTGTCATATGCCCATCTACCAAGCAAATCCAAGCAATCACCTCATCCTCAAGTTCCAGCACTTTCTCTCTGTATTCTTCAAGCTCCTGGCTGGTCAGTGAAATCACTTCTTGCAACTCTTTTTCCAGCATCAACTTACTGCTGCTCACAGCTCGCAGTTCTGTCTTCAGAGCTTGAATTTTCTCCTAAAGACAAAGGGGTCACACGTGATTAGTGCATCACCCACCTTCAGGAGTCACTTCTGCTTTGGTTAAAAAGCCTGCTTCTCTAGCAAATATGAAACAAGGTGTTTAATTTAAAGGTCTTGCTCAGAGCTTTGCACCTCTGCATTCAGCTACTGCTGTTGGTGTATTTGATATCTTGCTCCATTGATTCAAGAAATTGGAGCTTCCCTCAGTAAATTAATTTTCTTATGACAGGCCTAACATATATAAGTAAGCTATGGCTACCTTGAAAAACTTTTAGCTGTCAATGAAAAAAAGCAGTAAGAGCTAGAACCTTGGAAAACCTTCAGATACTAACCCTTAAAAAGAAAAAGATTTTAAAATTCCACCAAAAAAACAGCCAACAATAAAAAATTTAATCAGTAAATCTAGCTTGCCAAATCTCTCTCAAATATAGTTAAAGAAGTTCTCAGTGCTCCAAACCCTGACACCATGTTCTTATCCAGCTTTATTTTCCAAATATTTTCATCACTTCAGGGTGAAATAGTATTTCAAGACTTACAGCTCTGTTTTTGTACAATGTCAAAGGACATCTGCATACCTGAGCAATCTGGTCATTCCCACCATCAGTAATTTGTGCTTTTAGTTTGCTCAGCTCTGCCTCAGCAGATTCCTTTGCAGTAAGAGATTCCTGCAGCCTCCGACTGAGAATGCTGACTGCATTCTCATAGGCTTTGTGTTTTGCTTTCATCTCTTTCTGAGCACTCGTCAGGTCTGACCCGAGACGCTTCATTTTCTGTTTCTGCTCTGTAATGGCCCTGGTGTGAAAGGAAAACACCAGGTAAAAACAAAAGCTGCTTGACAAATAGTACTACAAGATTAATTTTTCACGTGACCCAACTAAACCCAACACCTGAAAGACAGATACGAAAACCAAATGCTGTAGTTCTTTTGTCTGTGCTAGAAGAACACTTACTTTTTTGCTTCTTCTTGCATCTGTTCTACTTGTTGTTTTAATGCCTGATTTGCCTCAGCAAGAGATTCCATTTGTTCCTTATCGAACTGCAAAGACTTAACAGGAAGGAAAAGAAGATCCATCAGTGTAAGAACAAAAGCATGTTTGCTGTGTATGTTTGATTAGAAAAGAACAATCACGAAATTTCAAAATTACTTCCATCTCTAAATATAAATTGCTCTCCAGTTCTCCATATTCTCTTTCCCTTTTATTTTCTCTTTAACTCTTTCCTCTGAGGCCACCACTGTTAACACATTATGAACAGTGTTTGGATTTTGTTCTCAGATTCTCAGGAGTTCACTTTAGGACCAAGGAAACTGTTTCCACATCAGTCTTCTACCACTCCTGTAGTGCTTCTCCCCACTTACATGAGATGTTTAGTAAGCAGTCATGCATTTACAGAATTTTAGTAGGTATGTGTTGAAATGTCTAGACTATTTCAAATATATAACCAAGAACATTAACTTGCAGGTGGTCATTCAGTTTCTTTCCAAAGTTAACAGAAACAGCAGTGTATGCTGGATGTAACACTCTCCAAGGTCAAAGCCTTACACCTTCCATACCTGCAGGCGTGTTTCCATATCATCTCGTTCTTTCTGCACTGACTGGAGGTGATTTTCTATTTCCACCATCTGCTGGTGAACCTGAGACACTTCCTTCTGTAGTTTTGAATGCTCAGACTGGAGTGATTGTTTCTCAGCTTGGATTTTCAGCAGCTCTCGTTTCATCTCCTTCAATTCCAAGTCCAGCCGCTTCTTTGTAGCTTTCAGCTCACTGATGAGCTGGTCCTTGGAACTCGCATCTCTTCGGTAAGCTTCCACCATGACCTTGCACACAAGAGTTTCAAGAGGACAATGTCACTTCTGTTTCAGCTTTTCAAATTTTTGACTAATTTACTAGAAAGTATTTACTGATATTCTTTTTGTTTGAGGGGGGTGGGGGTGTCATACAAACCAGCATCAGCTTCTGTAAGATATTTACTCTGCTTCAAAGGTTTTTATGCAAGCTCAGATATCAAACAGCAGTTCATATTAGCAGTTTATTAAATGAAACACCTCAGTGTTCTCTGCAGTAAAGGATACTCTTCTTCACACTCTTTATGGAAACTGCATTATGTGCCATTTTAAAAAACCAAACTAATTGTAAAAAATTAACCATCCTATGCACATAATTAGTAACTTTTGCCATGAGAAGAGGGCTTAACTATGACTGACAGTTTAAACACCCTTCCCAAACCTAAACATAACAAGCTAAAATAAACTTTTGACATTAGGCTAATAAGCAATCAAGCAGCAAATTAATGGTGCCACTTTATAAGTAAGACATATATTTGCAACACTAATGACATATCCATTTCAAATTACTGTTTCAAAACTGTGTAAATTCAGAATAAAATTTGCAGTAAAGCACTTATTTACCATCTAATTACTGAAGCAACTATTATTTTTCAAAGCTGCAAGGAAACGACAACACTTGAAGATATACATGAGTCCTTTTGCAGAAGCAAACCTAATCAACAAACCAAAGAGAGATTTTCTATGGTGGCAAACTTGGCAAACTCCCCAAAGCCCTACCAAAGCATTCACTGGTTGGTGGATCAGCTTTCACATTAGTTATAGATAGAAATTCAACTGAAAGTTATACAGTTTCTGCATTTTAATGCCACAAAGTCCTGTGATACAAAAAATAAGTTTAAATATCCTCAAAACTTTGCCAGAAGTACATGCCTTCTTTGTAAATAAAAGTGTATTCCTTGGGTTTATGTATCTGAAATTTCTTTGGTTTTACTTACCTTCTGCTGCAGGAACTGTTCCTTCACTTTTTGAAGCTGTTTTTTGAGGCTGGCATTTTCTTGTTGCAGATTTTCCACCTGCCAGAGGGGGAAGAAGCAAACATTGCTTTATGTGCCAAATGTCATATTATACCTGATTTCTTCAGTGAGCTTATCTGTCTGATTTGTAACAATTGCCTAATCTAACAAGGATGCTGTTTCTGACTAAGCATCTCCGTGGTTAGATAACACAACATTTTATACAGAAATACATTTACCAGGTCACCACACTGGGAGCAAATTACTGCATGGGAAAGATGTTTGGCCCACAGTGCCACAGAAAAGAGCACATTACAAAATTACTTCCCAAACTGTGACCTGTACTCCAAACTATTGTGTTTCAAAACTGGTAAGATTTCAGAAAGATCATTACCTGGCTTGACTTGACTGCCATTTCTTGCTTCAGCTGCTCCAAGATTTGTGATGTTACTTCTGTATCTTCTCCAAGGCGTGTTGTTCCTTCCTCAAGTTGCTCTTTACTTGCTTTTGCTGCCTGCAGAGCGACTTCCAACACAATCTTCTCGTTCTGCAAATACTGGATTGTGTCGTCTTTAGAAGCAGCATCACTCTGGAACTCTTCTAGCCTGGCCTTGAGTTCATCATACTGTGTTTGCAGGTCATCCAGGGACTGCTCTTTGGTGTGCAGTGTCTCTTGGGTGAGAGTCAATTGCTTCATCAGGTCGAGGTGCTCTTGCTGCAAGGATTCAAGCTGCAGATCTCGCTGATGCAAAGTCAACTTGGCCTGACAGGAAATATTTTAAGATTAAATTAATACAAAACAAAGATTATCTTTACAAAAGCACTTCATTTTTGCAGCAAATATGCAAATATGCACTTCATTTTTGCAGCAATCTGTCAGGTTTCAAAAAGAAGTTTAGAGCTCAGTATCTATTTACTATTGCTTTTTCTGCCAAACAAGTATTTCCCTTGGAATTCCTGGGAAGTTGATTAACACTCTACCTGTTCCAATTCTTGCTCCAATGTTGCTGCAGAATCAGCCATTTTCTGAAGCTGTTCTTTCTCATCCTCAAACTCCTCTAATTTTCTCTGCAAGTCTTCTTCCACCATGGTTTTAGCCTCCTGGATCTGCATGAAGGCAGCTTCTTGATCTAACATGTCAGCCTGCATAGAAAAAGCATGGAATCAACTTCTACACTTTCAACTGAGGGGAAGGAGTGGGAAAAAAAATAGGAAAAGAGAAAAGTAAATTATCAAGAAAATTTGTAGAGGAAAAACACAAAAATAATTCTGATATCTGCCTTACACACCTGTATACCTTTACTGAAGTCACTCATTCTTATACTTAAAGCACCTTAGAGTAATAGTGAATGTCTTGCATACTTGTGACAATCTGAATTCCTATTAAATAACACCTTGTCCTTTCTCTGTTGATGAGCAAGATGTGAAGAAAAAGAATCTTTATTAAAATTAGGCTGTTTGGAAAAATTCTAAACCAAAAGGGACTCCTTGGGTGCTGTAGCTACTCAGGAAACAATCCTGTCATTTATACAAGCCATCAGTAACACTGCAGATGGGGTGCTTCCACTAACCTGCTGCTTCACTCTCTTTTGAGACTCAGAAGCAGGAATGTCACTGAAAATCAGAGGATTTTAAGGCTCTAAGAGCTTTGGAAGTGACCGTACTGCACTTCATATTTTACCCAACTTTTCTTACTGGAGGGAAGGAAGGACAAACCTGATTACTGAGCAATTTCACACTCTTAAAAAGCACATTACTGATTTACATTAACTTCCAATTAAGTTTCCTCTTGAACAAGTTCATGGATGGGCAAAGGACAACATTTACATTTGCCTTCAAAGTTGAAATAAAAAAAATACCAGAACTGAAAATGCTAGTATCACCTTTGAATGGGAAATATATGGCCTCATTCCCTCTTATTGTTCATAATGCCACGAAAATTTATTTGCTCTGAAATATTTACCGCTTTTATCATGCAGGATTTGAAACAATTCATAAGAATTCTATGTTACTTTGCCAGAATACCCTTGATTTTGCAAAACAAATACACAACCTAGACAGAACATAACTCAGGAAAACCACCTACAACCATACCTCAATATTTTGTAGTTGTGCTGCAATACGTTCCTTTTCTTTAATGGACCTGTGCTGGGTTTCAGTCAGCTGCTGTGACAGGGCTACATTCTCTAGTTTGAGATGTTCCAACATCCCTGCTTGAGTCATTTGCCCAGCCTAAAGGAAGGAAAAAAAAATCACAGATTAATACCAACAGAATTTAAGAGTTTCAGAAAAAAAACCCAAAAACTGTTGAAACTCTGTGTGCCTTATTTCAGCTACTACTTCCACGGCACTGGTGCAGTCAGGCCACTGTAGGCCATTAGGTTGTCCTGTGGATAAAACAGACAAAAAAGAAGAGATTCCCATCCTCTATACAAAATAAATCACAATACCTGTATATTGGCCATCTCACTCTGCAGCCTGACACGGGCCTCCTGTGCCAGGACCAGCTGCTGCTGGTACCACTGCCTCACGTTTTGGAGAGATGTGATTTCTGTTTCAGATGCTTTCAGCTTGTTGGTCAGTGTGGTCCGTTCCAGCTGCACCTTCTGAAGCTGGGTCTGCAAGGAAGCCAACTGCTGTCGCAGGTCATGAACTAGAAAAACAAAAATAAAGAACTTGGACTAACACACCCAACTGTGCTATTTTTATGCACACTTTTTCAAGGATTATTGCTATATTTGTGGTGGGTTTTTTTTAATTTTTCCTTAATTGCTGAACAAAAGCACATATGAGTAATTATATAAAGATTGGCTTTTCCAGCCAAAGTGCTAGAATCCAAAGTACCAGGTCATAAGCAGAATAAAATTAAACTAAATGAATCACCTCTGTAAGCATTCACAGCTTCTTAGAGACAGAAAATATGAACTAACTAAACATCAGGAAGTAGGTGTCCTAGCATGTAGAGTCATCATTACAAATCAGCATTTGTACAATTTTCCAAAAAAACAACTAGACAACTGTCTGGACTAAATATTTATGCTCCCTCTCCAGGCTGGCAGTGGCAGCTTGCAAACTGTGACACTTCTGTGACACAAAATCAAAACCAAACATCTTAAAATTGAGACAATTTTATTAGTATGATATCAAACACAAGTTTAAATTTCTTCTTCTTCTTCTTCTTCTTCCTGGACTTCAGAATCAAGTTGAAATAAAATGCTTTATGGAACAACAAATTTTAAAGACTGACATTTTCATCATCCCACCTGTACTGTCTCTGGTGAGAACATTTTTTTGCATATCTTCAACCTTCTGTAGGAGTCTCTGGTACTGCTCTTCTGCTAACTGCAGATCATTGTTTGAAGAAGCCAAACTAGCATTCTTTGCTTCCAAGGCATTTTGCAGGTCAGCCATTGCTCGTTCCAGATCCCAGCAAGACTGCTTTAATGTGGCCACTTCTGAGCTCAGGGATTCCTGCTTCTGCTGGCTGTTCTGGCTGTGCTCCATCTGGGCCTGAAGCTTCATGTTCAAAGCTGCAAGCTGGGCTTGTAGCTCAGTCTTCTCTTTGAGAGCCTGAATGTGTCCAGAAAATCAAAACACAGGAGTCTCATGAGAAAATGTATTAATGGCTGACTGAAAAAGATGCCCAGCAAAATGGCTTTGATAAGGCAAAGACCACTTGCTTGTAAAAAATTCTTTTTAAAGCAACACCTCGCCTATTGGGTATTTCAAATAGTCAAAGAAAACAGAGGAAAGGAAATACAAGACACAGAGCATTGTATGCCAGTAACCACATCAGGATTTTTCATTAAAACATGTATTTCCACACTTTAAGGAAGAATGCTTTCTATTTGAAGTGCTATACAACCAATTAAAACAAAGAGAAAATACTTACAAAAACATTGCTAGCACTGCTCCAGATTTACTGTCTCTCTTGTAATTTGACTTGTAAAAAACCCATATAAAAAGCCCACTTTTTGCTTTTTTTTAAAGTACTCTTTGAAGACTTTACCAACTTTGTACTTATTCTCTTCAGCATCTGTATTGGGTTTACATGGCAAGATTTTGGTACTGGGGTCTGCAAGGGGTGGTCCCTGTGAGAGGCTGGTAGAAACCTCCCCTTTTTCCAGTGGAGCCAAGGCCAGCTGGCTCAAAGATGGACCCACCACTGGCCAAAGCTGAGCCCAGCAGTGACAGTGGGAAAGCCTCTGGGATGAGGGATTTAAGAAAGTGAAAAAAAAAATAGCAGAAGAGCAACAGCAAAGGTAAGAAAGAAACCTATGAGAGAAACAGCTCTGCAGACACCAAGGTCAGTGTGGAGGCAGGGGCAGGAGGTGTCCCATGCTGTGGAGCTGAGATTCCCCATCTCTCTGTCATTATCCCAACCCATGACCCTTTCATTGGTATTTCTTCTCTTCCCTGGCCACCTGAAGAGGAGAGGGACGGAGCAGCTTTGGTGGACACCTGGCATCCAGCCAGGGTCAGCCCACCACGGCATTCTTGGAAAGTACTTTATTCAACAATGTTTTTACAAAACACAATTCCACAAGTAATGAGCAAGAGGTTCTTCAAAATTAATTGAAATATTATTTTGATTTGCTGAATACAGAATTCCAAATTCATTTTCTACCTGATTAGCTTCTAGTGAGAGTGCTTCTAGTTGCCCTTCAAGTCTCATCTTCTCCTTCATAACCTGCAACATCTCGTCATGAGTTCCTGCGATAGAGCTTTCCATAGAAACACTGGAGACAGAGACAGCACAAGCACAGAGGGTTAAAATACAACACTTGTCTAGTGGAAGAAAAGTGACTCTGAAATTAAGGGGAACCCAGGATCTGTGTGGCTTAGACTGCAGGACATTTTCTTCTGGTTTATGATACTTTAGTTTCCTGTACTTGCAGCAATTAGAATCTAGTGTGGCACCATATATTTGTTATTTTACAGATGTGCCATCATTGACTTAATCATATTCTGTATTTACAGATCCTAGTTTAAGCAGACAACTGGACATGATGAGATCACAAAACCTCCACAATTATTCTCATAACTGTCTGCTTTAATGTGCCTGAGAAAAACCAACAACTGCTGCAAAAGAAGGAATATCAGGTATTTGGCATAAGGGATTCCTTATGCTGATTACCTGCTGTACAGCCAAGGCATCTGGAGGAAAAGATCTTCTCTCATTACCATAAGAAATAAATCTAAGCCAGAATAGTCATCAACAACTGATTGTACACCTCAACATATCTGGGCATGACACTTTATTCCAACAAAGCGGGAGAGGGGGGGGGAAGTAATTTCAAAAGCAGAACATTTAAAAAATGCATCTGCAGACAACTGATAAAAAGCACACATTGTTAAGGGCTTCCCCAGTCATGCACTTGATTTCTGAATCAGTTTAACACTTGTCATATACACGTAAGCTTGGGAGACTAAATCTCATTCTCAAAGGGCTGAAGAGGAAAAAATCTCTAGGACAAGACTCCTGGCACTTCTTACTATGTGAGGTCTGAAAGTACATGCATAGATTAGGAAAAGGACAATACTAAATATCATTGAGACAGTCAAGTCTACACTTTCAGACTTTATAGACAAAGGCTCGTGAGTGATTCAGTGAACGAAGTCCTATACAGACAGAAACAACTGCTTGCAGTACATTTAACACAGGCAGTGGCAAAAATATCTTTCTCTAAAGATATACTTAGTAAATAGGTACTCAAGTGAAGCAACCTCTCAGATTCTTTTAGAATTTGTAAGCTACTAACAGACTCAGTAACAGTGTAAGTTAAAACTGGATCTAAAGTTAGTAGGAGGGAAAAGTAATAGGCTGCCTATTCCAAGAAAATATCATTAACTGACAATAGATCATTCTTACCTGCTAGAAATACTGTCTCTCCTGCTTCGTACCTCTCCATTAACTTCCTGCTCTTGGGCCTGATGCTCCACTGCAGCAGCCTGCAGCACCTCACTGATGGAAGGGAATTGCCCCATTGCTTCAGGATGTATCTTCTGGCCATTTATTGTATATGGAGTATCCTGTTTGCCTTCTGCATTGTGTAAACTGCTGTACAGCCCTTTTCCTGACACACTGCTGTAGGTAGAGCTGTCACTCTCATTTCCATCCAGCCTCATTCCCATTTCACTCCCATCAATCTCTGAAATGCTGTCTCCTGCCAAGGAGGAATTCTCTACTCGATCATCCACATCAGAGGGCAGACTGATCTCAGAAACAACTGATGTTGGACCACTTCTGCTTTGTGTCAGAGCCCCTCCAGGTAAGTCAGTAGCCACAGAATTCCCAGCAGCATTTCGAGCACCTGAATCTTCAGTTCTGTAGTCAGCCAAGGACCGGATCTTGCTGGCCTTAGATTTTGAGCTTTTTCTTTCTTTTGAAGATGCTGGAAGTCCCAAGCTACCCAGCTTTGGCCCCCTGGGGACGCTGGTCCGCAAAAAGGAGTATTCTTTTGTCATTGCTACAGTGCTGGCTCTTGGCAGGATTTCTGGATTTAACATCAGCTCAGGATCCAGGGTGCTGGAGGGACGGGATTTGGATGTGGACTGACTTGACTAAAAGAAGCAAAGAGTCAACAATAAATTCCAGAATGTTAACTTTGAAATAGCATCAAAGACTTATTTTACTGTAACTTAAGATATAAAGCTCTACACTTTTACACTGATATTAAATATATGTCCTTTCATAAACAATGTAAATTATACCAGTAATCAACCCTATCAAGCTTCAGTACACAGATGCTGAAAATGTTCATGTGAGACTCCAAAAGGTAACTGAAAAATAACGGCAAAATTGAACATTTAGGTTATTTTAAGTTTGGTGCCTGTTTTTTCCTCCCGTATTTTAAGTAGCACAAAATGGTACATTACTGATGAGGTAACAGAACCAAATTTTACCTGTCCAGAAGAAAATAATGCTTTCTCTCATTTGAGAAAACTACTGAACATTTTAATTCAGGGCAGAGAAATTGTATAGTTTTCAAGCTTCTCAACAAAACACAATCTAGAAGATGTGTTGTGTGGCACTCACTCTTTCTTGGTGTCTCTTCACTCGGTATTGTTTGAGCTGTTCTTCCAGACGCCTTCTTGCCTGAAGTCTGATTTGTTCTTCATTTTCCAACGGCAGTGAAGACTCTGCTGAGCCTGCAAGGGAAAGGTATCTTCACGGTCAAACAGAAAACTCCAACACAGGTAAAAGGGATGCAAAAGGTAAAAGCCCTTTCTACCATCAGCAACATGCTTCATGCTTAAGCAAGGAAAAAAAGGAAAGCCCGCTGACATGCACCTCAAATGACCCTCCTCAAATACATCCCTGTGTAAGCACTGATAAAGCCTGTGGGCTTCCACTGCTCAGTTTGGAAATGCTATAGTTCCTCCACAGATATATGACAAGAGATTATACAGCAAGAAAAAGAAAATTGCTGTCACTTAATCTCACCTGTCCCGCATTTCTGACAGTACTAAAATTATATAACTAAGCAAGAGCTACACAGTCCACTCATTCCCTACAAGTAGTGGAAAACTGTTCCCTAGACATATTTTCTTACCTTTTATTAATTCACATTAAACCTTTCCTGTAGTATGACTTTTAGACAGTTTAATATAAAGACTTTCCCTTCTCCCCCTTTCATACCTCGTCTTTCCTTTCCNACCTGGTTCTGCTGTTCTTTTTTTTTTTGTTGATGTCACCTGTTACTCCTAATAATCAAGAAGATTAGAATAGCTTCAGCCCCAGAAAGCGTGAATTCCCCTCCAGTAAAGAGCCCATTTTAAATGGTAAGGCACATGCCTTAGCTGCAGCAGAGGGTGGTTTACTGAAAGAAAATGAATTGTAGTCCTAAGTAAAAGTTACAGCAAAAATGAAGTTTAGTTCAAGCTTAAATTATGTTACAGGAGTCCAGAGCCAGGCTCAGAGTAAAAAGCTTTATGCAGCAAGAGAAAGCAGGGGCACCACCATAAACAGATGCTTACACAATTCAGTTTCTTGCATGGGAAGACTTAGTTTGAGAGACTGCAAAGCTTCTTTTCTAAGAGCTATGCCCTCAGCACTAGTTCCCTGAGACTTCCTTAGGCTGTCATGGAAACCAGTCACACCTGGGGATGACTCTTCCCCCTGCTCACTGCTGGTAGGATCAAAAGATCCAGGAGAGTCGAGGCAGAGTGACTCTGGCCCATTCTGGCAGGCATCCACTTTGCTGTTCATCTCCAGACTTCCCTCTTCATTTGGCACTTCGTTGATGTTATTACTGGTAGCTGGAAAAGAAAGTTTTACTGAGCTACAACTTCAAGCCACCTAATTCATCTTCACAGCTCCACCCAAATACAATGCCAGCACTACTGCCTTTACATTGTGTGAATATAGAAACTGCTACTGGCAGCAACTGGCAGGAGGAATTTCATAAAGGATTTTTGATTCTTTACTTTAAAAGAACAGAACAAGTACTTTTCATTTGCTTTACTATATTGCCCTCAAGCAGGACATCAAAAGTCATCATATGAAATCTCTTCTAAACTTCACAGAGATTTTTAAATCTTGTTTGGTTCAGAAGCATGAAACAAGGAGTGTAAGGAACTCTGAGGGGCAATCTACTACATGTAAGCCTCAGCAGCTGCAGGCCTGTGCTGAATGATTCAGCTCTTTGATGTGCAGCTGGGCACTGGGGAGAAAGCATCCACCATCCCTATTTCTAGCCTGGCCCAAGCAGTTTCTCAATTTTAAACTGAGCTTACATTTTTTCAAATAGGATATCTCCATCATAAGTAGAGCAGTGAAGTTCATATGTATCAAAATAATAAACCTATCAATTAAAATGCAATTCAAGAACCACTTCAGCACCAATATTATCCCCACTTACTAGTATTTTTCTTTTTCAGCAGGAAAAAAAGCATATTCAAAACCAGATAAACATTTTACAGGTTTACACTCTGGATTTCTCACACACTTCTATTTCACTTGGCTGGGGGCTACTAACATTTATGAGCCTGCTGTTGCAAAACACCTGTGTATCTAACTTGAAATTAATTACTATAGATCTCAAATGAACTGAGTACTGAAACAGCCACTGCCTTTCTGTTCATTCCCACACCAGGAGACACTCAGAATCTAAACACTCCTTGAACTAAAGTAATTTAAAGGCAGCAGTGTCAGTACAGCTGCAGTATTTTTAGAACAATGGGCCAGGAGATGCAATTAGAATAAAAACAACAGAAAGACACACTATCTATTTGTAAGCCACAATTCGATTGTCCAACACAGGACATGACAGAAATGTGTCATCTCCAGCTTCATAAAAGATGAATGAATCATCACCTAACTACACTCTGCCACTCTGATAACAGGCAGAGTAAGAAAAGCAAATAAAGTGTCAGGGCCTCCTCTCTGCTGCTTGTGACAAGGTGACAAACCTGTGGTACCAGAAGGCCCCAGCCTCATCAGGTCACCTCCTTTTACATAAGGAACCACTGTGTTTTGTGTATCTATGCAGCCACAATGTACACAGCTCTCCACCCAGCCACCCCCACATCCTCATACACCAACATATCCTCAGACTCCTGCCAGGGAAACATGGAGAGTTCAGTTCAGTGCAGGGAAAATACTTTCACAATGAAACCAGTTAAATACTGTGATGGGCAGGGAGGCTGATTAACCTCCCTCTACAGACACTTCCAAAATTCAACAGGACGAGTCCCTGAGCAATCTGGCCTTGCTCCTGAACAAGGTGTGCTTAGTGCAGCAGGTTGGACTAGATAACCCACACAGCTCCCTTCCAACTCAAGTCTGATTCTATGATCTACTCAGATAGTGGACTCTAAACAGTTTCTCATAAACAGCTGCATGATTATTTTATTATAGAGCTTGTCTACGTATAAAAGTTACTTTGAGATAAATTGGAGAGTACATGCCAGCATCTCTCTTTCATAGAGGGAAGCAGAGCCAGACGTTTTGGGTTTTGCCTAAGTGATTTAATTTATTAGGAAGATTTCTTCTGCCAGAGTAAAGTATTCCAGTCACAAGCTTATTCTGGAACAGTCATTTCAGAACTGATCGTTCTAGAGAGTTTCAGGTGTACACTCTTGGAAACATTATCTGAAGACAGACTAACACCCTGAACAACAAATACTCACTTGACAGCTGACAGTATTTAAGTTAATAGTTTCGTTTTGCTTCCAAAAGAACAAGTTCTACGGCTAAAACAAACCAGTTTTACATACACACAGAGCTATAGACTTCACTAAACTTGCTTAAAACTGCTGTACCAGAAATTCCTGACCCCAAGGAAAAGCTTCACCTGAACAATAACACAGATGATTATATTAACACCTGGGTAAGACAAGGAATTATTTGGTGCATTTTAAATAACTTACTGGTAATTTCATCTGTAGTAACTAGCTGTGACTTGGCTTTACAATCCAAAAGCTCTTCAGAGCTGCTGGGAGCCCCATTACTGCTTCTGCTCTCCAAGTGAACATCCTGCTGGACAGATGAGGAGTTCATGGTAAAAATGATCCGGATCCCTGGAAAGTTCTTCTTCTCAACGATTTGCCACCAAATGAACTACCAAGTCCTGTTTCTCTCCATCAGCAAGAACAGCATCAAGATGTCACACAAGAGCACAGTTCTGAGCTGTAGATCTGTTGGTGTGCAGCAGGCAGCTGCTAACTCCACATCATGGAACCAGCTCGCAGCCAAAGTCGTAATCACCAAGGAGCTGCATCCTCTAGAAACAAAATGTAGTGAATTTACAAACATTTACTAGAGCTCTGAAAATATGAATTTAAAATAAAGCAGTGTCCATAGACAGAACTAGGACATGTGGTAACAACGAAATACAACCAAGTATCCAGATCTGGGGATAAAAGTGATTTGTTTATGCTAACTATTTTAGTAGCGCTGATACACTGGAGAAGGATGCAATAGATAATATTTAGCAAGACAGCTGATTTAGAATCATTGTCCCTTTTAATAGAAGGATCCCTTTGGCCTGTGCTTTAAGAACAAAGCCAGTAACAGAGTAGTATTCTCCTCTGTAAATTACAGTATATATATGGAAACATACCATATATTTAATTTAAAGGGATGAGTTTCAGTATCTTTTGTTAAAATTAAGCATAGAATTCAGATTTAACTTTTTAAAAATCAAATTATATCATTGCTGTTTACTTGTCTGCAGAATAACAAGTATGAATCACTGTACAGACTCTGAACTACTCATTACAGCACAAGCTGGCAGTCAGAACATGGCCTGGACTGCAGCTCAACATTGCCTTCTCCTAAGCCCAGCCAAGAAAACGATTTCCAAACACAGCTTATGGAATTTGCAAATGATTCTTCAGGTATTCAGATTTAACCCCTGAATACCTAATCTAACCTCCAGGGGTGGGGGGGGTGGGGGGGTGGGGTGTGTTTTTGGAGAATGCCAAATCACTAACATTTCAACTGCATTTTTACATGAACACAAACATTCTGAACAACATTCCTTCCGTATCTCCAGCGAGCACTTGTGTAACTGCTACTGTGCCACACTGCCCTGGTCACCCTGCACCACCACCATCACCTCCAAAATGTTACTGAAGGAGCAAACAGCTCAGGGCACACAGGAAAACACGGCTATGTAGGTGATCCTTACAGAGGTGAGCTGTGAAGGAGCCACAAATCTGCAGCACCTTTCTAAACGAGAAACCTCCACCAAACAAAAAAATTAATACCTTCACTGTGGTTTGTTACTAATTTTTAAAGGTTTTCAGTATTGTAAAGCTTTAAATAAAACTAGAAATGCCACTGTACAACAAATAGATGTTACATGACAGGTTACCAAGAGGAATTACAGACAAAACGCTCCTTACACCCTGTCAAAATGCAGCCAACACCGATGGTTTGTTGTCCTTGTCATAGAACACGTTTAAATGACCAAGGTGGTGAAGCGCGGCTTTCTCCTGTATAACCATTCCCAATGTTAAACGGTAGAGTACACTGGCCTCAGAGTCCTTTCGTATCCCTGTGCGGCGGACACACACACACACACACACACACACACACACACACACACACACACACACAAATGTAGGCACGCCACGGGAACACAGCAATAACCCCACAGGAAAAGAGCTGTACGAAAGTCACCGATTTTGCTTAAAACACGACCAGCCAGGACGAAAACGGGTCCGGGTCACAGACTGGGGAGGCACCGGCAGACACGGCCGCGGGGTCCCTGGGCCGGGCACGTCCCTGGGCACCGGTAGAGGCAGCGGGAGGCCCGGGGCCACAG
>VWZP01008898.1:1032646-1121178 GCA_013396995.1 Dicaeum eximium | reverse complement strand
CCGGCCTCCCCCCCCTCCCCTCCAGCCCCCTCCGGCCCCGCGGCGCCTCGCCCGCTCCCCGCCGAGCCCCGCGCCGCAGGTGACCCCCGGGGGAGGGCAGGGGCCGGGAGCGGCCGGGGGAGGGGGCGAGGGGCGGGGAGGCCGGGCTACGGGGGGTCGCTGTCAGCGGCGCCGCTCGGGGCACGGCTCGGCGCGGCAGCTCCGCTGGCTGTGCGCGGCTCGGCACGGCACGGCTCGGCTCGGCTCGGCACGGCACNGGCACGGCACGGCTCGGCACGGCGCGCCATGCTCCGCAGCGGCCCCGGCGCGGGGCTCGTCCTGGCGGCGGCCGCGGCGCTCTGGCTCGGCGGGGCGGGAGCCAAGGTAACCCCGGTACCGGCGGCACCGGGCAGGCAGCGCGGCAGCGGCGAGCCCGACGGGGAGGGGGGGCCCCGGGAGCCCCGCCGGGACGGGAGGAGGAGCGGGACCGGGAGTCTCGGGGCGAGGGTGCAGCAGAGCTGCCCGGGTGAGGAGTGCGCTGGTGCTCCCGGGACGAGGGATGCGCCGCGGACACCGGGAGGAGGGAGGGATGCAGCGGGGCGGCCGCGGCGGGGGCGGCTGCGGGTCCCTTCGGCCCCTGCCTCTCGGTGTTTGGGGTGTAGGGCTGGCCGGGGACTCGCCTCGGTGCGAAAGGCACCGCGAAACGTGATGCTCCGGGACTCCCGGTCAACCCCTCCGCTTCGGTACAGCCGGACCCGAAATCCGGCGAAAGCCCAATGACTACGGGTTCCAGCAGAAATGAGAACACTTGCACAAAAGCATCCCTGCCACGGGCACAGCCTGGTTTGGGGAGTCCAAAGCAAACACCTCGTGCTGTTTTACAGTCCCCGCGCTCGCTCTCCCCCTCCTGTGCAGCTCGGCTGTAGCGGGGAGTGCAGGTGAACTCCGCGAGTGACAGGTACAGCTCCCGGGGCAGGGATCCGGCATAGCTGAGAGCAGGTGGGCACGGGGAGCTGAGAGAGGCTGGGCACGGGCGGCACCCGAGCTGCGGTGGAAAGGCAGAGGAGGAAACACAGAGCACCCCAAACCGGGAGCAGTCGCTCTGAGCTTTGGGAAGGATGAACAGTGCTGGTCCCGCTGAAGGGAGCGGGACTTTTCCTATGGATCCTGATAGAACCAAGGTTTGGCACTTCTAGTAGAGATTCTCAATTCTATAAAACATGAGGCACTAGAGTATAAGAAAATATGATTCCATACATTTATGTCTTGTTACATATATATGTATATATAAAGAAAAAAGAGGTGTGGGGTTGCTTTCTCTGGTGGCAAACAGCATTATAATTCTGCCTGATAAAGTAATTCCCTGCCACAGCACACAAATACACAGCAATGACTGTGGTTAAATGAAGATGTTTTATCTCACTTTGGTATCCTAGTGAAGATAGCTACAGTGAGAACTTAATTAAGCCACATTTCTGGCCCAGAAATACTAACTTTACCAAGATCTATTGAATTGTATGGTTGTGAGGCTTTGTATTTTGTTTCTCTTTCAAGTCAGGATTGCATTGCAGAATGCAAGCTTATCCTCATCCAGTTACACACCTCTCTTATTAAACTACATAACTTGCTTGCTTCCCTGAGTTATTGCATCCTTCCTGTGCTGCTTCTCTTCTGCCTTTGCCTGTACAGTCCTGAGGAGCAAGTGCTGGCTGTGTGTGCTGCATCTGGGGGTGAAAGGCAACGGTGGGACTCTAAATGCATCAGCAAACTCTCTAATTTTTGCTAATTTTCCTATAATGTTTCCTAGTCAACTTCAACTGTTCTCTAACTCTGAAATCAAGAGTGTTTGATTTCACACCAGGCAGTAACTGAACTAAAGTATTGACCAACAGCGCTATAGAAAAGAACTGCCTCCTTAATGAAGAAGCAGCAGTCTCCTGCCTGCTTTCCCCCACTTGACTTCTTGCTGTGTCAATTTTTCTTTTGATCACATTGTTTATAGGCTCTTAACATATTGGACAATTTCTTTTGCAGAATGAAAAGCATTTTCTGTTGCTTATTTTCCTAAATGTGACAGGGAGCTCTGTGTCCAAACAGACGTGTGTGTACATCTCTTGCTCCCTGTTTTTATTATTTCTTGGAGTAAGTTGCACTTGCTCTTCACTCATCAAGGACTGCACTGTGCTGCGTAGGCGTCACTATTTTTATCTTTTTGGCTACACTGATAGTGTTGCTATGCTAGTAAAGAAATATACATCCCACTCTAAGTTAGTGGTTCAAATGTAGTTCAATTTATCAGCTGAAAAAAGGTATTCAACGATTTATGAGAAATTTTTTGTCTTCTGTCTTAGAGTTAACAATGTGAAAACATATTAGGATCTCCCTTGGCAAGGGCAAAGTCTGCATGAGGTACGGGGAACTGAGTTGTTCTTTTCATCCAGGAAGGTGGTCTCTGCCAGTAAGAGCTGAGAAAATTTGTGATGCTCTGAGGCAGCATGGATGTTTGCAACATGTTTTGTGGCAAAGTAGAGCTCTCTCTGGAATCCTTCACCAAGTACTACAGCAATTTAAAAGTAGGAGTTAGATCAAATGAAAGAAAATTTGAAGATAAGGTGCATGATGTTTCCTCCTGCATGTCTGTATCAAATGGAACAAGATGTGCAGATAAGCAGCTTGTTTATCCTGAAGGAAGAATGTAAGCCTGATGAAAGAGTAACAGTCAAAATTATGTCTCTGTATGTCCATTAAATATTATCTGTTTAATCAAATCCCTGTGGAGGAGTTCTCTATGCCAGTGCCATCCTTCATCTGGTATTCTTCTGTTCACTTGCTGGCTTAAAGAAAAAAATCAAGCCTTTCTTGTTCTGTTTAAGAGAAGAAATCTTAGCAATCCTAGACCCTCTGGTGAAAGTCTTAGTCCTTTACCAGCAAGAAATATGGCAAAATTCCTGCTGGTTTCAGAGGGAGCAGGATCCTTCCCAAGATCAGTGAAAGATTAAAAAAAAATCAACTCCTAAAATATGCACCTCAATTAGCAAAGAATGTGGCCTGATTAGTAAAGTGTATGAAATTTCAGCTATTAAATTCTACAGCCCTGATCAACAAAGCACGCTGCACAGTTGGCAATGTATCCAGAATCTCAACTACTGTACTAGTCTCCTACCAGATCAACCAAGCATGCAGCTGAATCAGTAAATTATGCAACTGGAGCAGCAAAATATGCACTTCTGATTGGGCCAGGAGGATAGGGAAGGTCTCAAATGTTTTAAATTGGCACACGATAGGTCTGTCAGTGGTCAGCATCTGCCTTGAGAAAAGTAGAGGCAAAATATGTAACTTTTACTAAGTCTTTCAGGACCCTTGCTGCACTGGAAAATATGTCCCTCAAATAGCTCAGTGTTTGTTAGCAGCAGTCCCATTCTTTACCAGATGTACTGCACATCTGGTTCCAATCCCAGCAGCTGCCAGGTGTGGGGGTTATTTTAGTAGCACTTTAATGGGATTTTTAGGTCCAGGTAGCTTTTGCTTTATTCATCACTGTAAAGCACTGGGTATGCACACCAGGCTGTGTTTCTGTCTCAAGAGATGAAGCCAGTCAAGACAAATAAGGCACCTTCAAAGAACCTGAAAGTTTTGTTGGCAGTGAACTTAATATCTATTAATCTCTTCACTGTTTGTGAAAGTACTTTGTGCTTGAGGAGCAAAGAAATGATAAATCTTTCCTGTTTTCTTTGTATCTTGATTAATTGCCATAACTGCATGCTGTTGTGTTTACAATGTGTCTTGGCAGATCAGATGTTTACCGTGCAGGGAGTTTGGATGTTTGGCCAATTTGGGGAGCAGCTACATTCATATATTCTGAAGCAGTAGAGCTGTTTCTCCCTAGCCTCTGTGCTCGTGCTTTAAAAATCCAGTCACAATAGCTGGTTCTAAACTTCAGAAGCTGTTTTTTCTTTAAATTATTATTTTTGCTTTATACAGAAGACCTGCAGGTTGTCCTATTTTAATAAAGATGCAGTTTCAGTGTTTCTATAAAACACTTTTATTTTTTAATATCTGAAAGTAAACTGTGTTAAACTGTCTGGGCTCAAGGAAGGCGTGAGAATTGCTTTGTTTTATTGCACTGTTCACTTCAGTACCCAGGAGCCTGAAACATTATTTGAGTCTAAAAATTATCTGGACTTAGTTTTTTTGTTGTTGTGGTTAATTTTTTCTGGTTTTGGTTTGTGCTTTTTTTGTTGCTGTTTTGTTGGGGTTTTTAAATCCACTAAATTTGGTTCATAAAGCTGGCTTGCATTGAACTTCTTATTTACCAAATTTCTGCCTCATTTCCAAGTCAGTTCAATGAATGATCCTATTTAGTTCTTTTTCCTGTTTAAAATATTTCCTACTGAGTCCAGAGCAGTGCCCTTAAAAGATAATTGATTTGGGTCATTGAACCCTTATTTTTCATGCATGTTAGTTTACATCCCGCCACTGGTCTGACTGGTATTTAAATTAGAAAATTGCAGGCGGATTTCTTCTAGAGGCTAAAGTTCACGTGGAGTCTCTGGCAAAATAAGATCCTGGAGTACATATCCCTGGAACTGGGCAATGATTTGTAACTCTTTTTTAATTCTGTCTGGCCAGAGTG
This sequence comes from Dicaeum eximium, assembly GCA_013396995.1. Taxonomy (NCBI): domain Eukaryota; kingdom Metazoa; phylum Chordata; class Aves; order Passeriformes; family Dicaeidae; genus Dicaeum; species Dicaeum eximium. The sequence continues at coordinate 1,116,566 of VWZP01008898.1, read as the reverse complement.
TTATAAATCTGGCACTCCCTTGTTAGCTTCACGCTAAGCAGCAATAATGTCCACAGTGTTTTAGTCCTGATAATTGTAATTACGGAAGCACTGAAGAAGCTGAAAGCTGAGAAGATGGACAAGGCTGGCCTCAAGTCCTGCACAGCACAGGGGATTCTCTCTTTGTAGAGTTGAACCATAATTCTCTCATTTGCCAAGGCCAGCAGTGGAAGCAGCAGCCAAGGTAAGAGAAACAAGCCAGTGGCAAAAGATTTCTGGAGTTATGTGGGTAGTCTTTGTGCAGAAGGAGCTAAAAACTATAGTCCTGGTAGAGATACCAACCATCCTTGGCGTGAAAACGCTGAAATAATTTTTTTCTTTACTATCTAAGAGGTTGGAGCAAGCAATCCTGTTGCACTGGTTTGCAAAGGCCCAGCAAACAAACTTTCCTGTGGTAACCAATAATTACTGTTCTCTCCTCTGCCTTTTTGTGTGACAGACCAGGAATGGTGGTAAAATATTCAGGTCTCTTTCTTCCTGCCTCCCTTTCTTCATTTAAAAAAAGAAGAACTCATGGCATGTTTTGTACCAGAGAGTGGATACCCAGCAGTAGCAGCTAGAGCAGGTCTGGTAAAGCAGTTCTTCCCATTACATGCTGTTCTTTGTGTGCACTGATATCCCAGATCTATAAATGATAAATATTCAGCCTGGTGTTTAGATACTTGCTTGAGTGTGGGAAGTACTAAATAGAAAAGTCATCCTCTTGTACAAATTCATGGCAGGAGAAGGGTGGGGTAGGGACAGGGCTCTGTAGGGACTTGCATTAATATGTGTAACAATTTTACAGCAGTAAGGAGAAGCCTGACTGTCAGCCTTGGTTTCCAAATTCAGTGTAAGAACATTATCATTCCTCTTACAAGCTCTTAGCAGCAAATGGCCCCATGGTTAATTTTGAATATCCTTACTCACATCATTGCCAATGGAAAGGAGGTTCCAATTTTGAGAGGAGCAAGGGCTAATTTGCCTGTATTTCCTTTCTGGAGTTCTTGGAGCCCTACTGGAGCTCACAGAAGTCATCTGAGACTTCAGGAGGATTTAAATCAGGCCATAAGTACTGCTGGCTTGGATTAGTAATGATGTGCATTGAGGACAACATCTGTATTTGGGTTTGGGTGGAGCCCTTTCATGGTAGAAGAGTTGGTAATACTTTTACAGTACCTTTCATCAGAGCATTTCAGAGTTTCACAAATATCTAATTACAGAAACTATTAAACTATGTGAAATCCTTGGTCCTGGGGGAGTACAGGCAGTACCATTATGCTTCAATAGAAAGCAGGGGTGGGTGGTGCTCAAAGTGGCAAAACAAAAGCGAATTTTTCACATGCAAGCCATAACCTGCTGCACTATCTCATTTTCATCCTGTGCTTTACTCCTCTCATTTCTTTATATTATCAGGCAGGTTTCAACACCAAATGAGCTAAACAAAATGGGCTGCCACAAGCCTCCATTCAGAACTTCTGTCAGCTCTTAGGAAGGGATTTTGGAAGTTCATCGATCTCTTACTGATCTGTTCTTGTAGTTTTTGTATTTCATTCTTCTGTTAAGGTGTAGCAGGACTTAGCTAGGGTCAGGTGCCAAGGAGGCCAATAGTGACAGCTTCCTGGGTACAGGAGCTCTGGGATTATCTGCTCTGAAAGTCCAGCCTGATCCAAATCCCAGAAAGTTTGGTCACTCAGTCTTTCCAAGGACAGTGTTCCTGCTCTGTACTGTACTTAATTTGGGATTAGCAGTGGGAGATCTAATCCATTTATTCTACTGAAATCCATCTCTCTCCTGGTCTTGGTTAGTAAACATTCCACTGTTTTGAGAGACTGAGTTTTTATTAAAGGGATTTTTTGACTGAAAATGTGAAGCCTTTACTGGTAGCACTGAGGCTCAAAGCCCAGGCTGCTCATGCCCTTGACTTCCTCCAGTGCTCCAGATCTGCATGGGTGGGCACTTCAGGTAAATCTGAGACCTCACTATTTGAATACAAGGGCCCCAAGGAGTTGCTCATCAAGACTAACTTAGCTGGCTGAACACTTTGATTTGCCTCTGAAATCAACAGTAACTTATTCCAGTTTTCCTGGTTGAAACTTGAATGGGGAAGAAGAAAGGATGTCTGCAAAGCAGATTTATTTAGAAAAACAAACTGCTCACTGGTTGGGACCCTGTAACAACAAACCCAGGCTTAGTTTTTCCTCTGTCTGCAGTACCTGTGAAACTTTTTTCAGCTTTCTCCCAACCCTCCCTGCTGTGCCCTCATGGTCCCTCCTTATGTGTAAGCAATAAAGTAAAATTTACAAGCATCCTGCTCTCTGAAATCCTGGCAAAGACAGAGTCTTGGAAATTTCCTTTTCCAGAGTGCACAAGAGGAGACAGATGCTGGGAGAATAAGGTGGAGAGAAGTGCTGCTGTTTGTATTCCATCCAAAACTAAGGGTGAGCACCCGGACCGTAGCAGACCCCGGGGTGCTCCAGCTCCAGCTGCAGCAATGGCTCATGTGCAGCCCAGCTAAAAAGATTGCATGAAAGGGCAAAGGTTTTTCCTTGCTTGAATTTTAAAGATCACTACCCATGTCTTGTCCATAAGCCCTCCCACCTGCTGGTGACATTTAGTGACACAACAACCTGGTTCCCAAAAGGCTGGGATAACAGCCATGCAGCAGGGCGATGGTGACACAGAATATTTGCAGGTTTGGCATTCGCATATGGAATGTTTCCTTCTCCATATGTTTGTACAATAGGCTTCCAGCATGTGAAACATCTGAAGTGCCTGAATGAAACAATAGGGTCACGTAGCTGGAAGTCCAAGCACAAACAGCTCTTCTTTTGCCAGGCCATTTTACACATACAAGTGTGTGTTTTGTTTGCTTTTAAAAATCCAAGTTTATTTCCCAGGAAGTGGCCAGCAAATTTTGCATGGTATTGCCTTTCAATTCTCCTGTTTCTTGTCCTTTCAAGATGAAACAAAGCAGTTTTAGGCACCTAAGGTGCATATGGATTTCATTATTTAAATTCCCCCCATGTATTTGGGAGGTGATATATATGAAGTTAATTTGGGAACATTAGTTTTACAAATTCCTCTGGATATACATAACTTGTTCAATGGTGTTGATTTTTTACACTGAACTCCACAAGTAACCTTTTACTGCAGGACTATAGCTTTTGTTTTGGTATATATTCCGTCTGGTTACCAAGCAGTAGAAAACAATCTGACCATGTTTTTTACTCTTTAATTTGAGCTTCTTTAAACTGCTCAATTTATAGAAAATGAAAACCAGATTGATCTTCTGGAATTTGCCCCATCACCCCTGCCAGTTCCCACCAACCCTATCGTTTACTGTTAATTTTTCTGTGGTGTGTTGTGTACACTTTGTTAATGAGAACTTGCTCCAGTAGAGAATAGACCTATGTGACCTATTAAAGCCCTGAAGCAAATGGCCATGGCATCTTGAACTCTTCATTACACTGCCTTACTTTTATTTACCATGGTCCCATCATATTCAGGATTATTTGCCTGAGGAGACATTCTAAATGATGCCTTTGTTTCTCTTTCTAAGGCTTTACAATTTTTGTATGTTTGAATGAGGGTATTTTCTGAAAAAGGAACCCAACAAACTAGAACATGGATAGCAGCTTTGTGCAGATGAAGGATCTTATTTGATAGGGCATCTTGCATCTTTGTTGAAGAATCTCTATTTGTTTGCTGAGTGTCCAGTCACAAGAGTTAGCTTTGTTTTTTCCCCCCTGCAAGGATTAGTCTGAAAGGTCTGCAAGAAAAGGCTGAGAATTCCAGCACTCCCTGGTGGATGTTTTGTTAGATATGTTGTATGCTTCCTTGGGCAGAAAAGCTGATGTTGTGATGAAAAGGGGAAGGCCAGTGTTCAGACTGCTCTCATAGGGACACGGATCACATTTGTTGCATGAGCATAGCACAATAAATTTATGAGACAGTTATGAGAGGTTTCTGCTTAAAATAGTTCTTCTTTTTAGGTGTAATAGTTACAGTCCCCAAGGGAACACTGCCTAGTCAAGTGGGCCTTTCCAAGCACTGGATTTTCATATTTTAAATACATTTTTCAAATCATTTGATAGGAAAACAATCCGGCTTTTGTCCTTTCAGACTGAAATGAGAAGAAAGAAATTAATATTGTAATGTGGGACTGCAGTCAAGATAGAGAAGAGTTCGGAATAAGACCTGGCACTCAGTTTCTAGTAAAAGCACCTGGATGTAAATTAAATTAAATAAAACATGTCCTGTGCCTTGGCCTAGGTCTCTTCCAGAGCATTTTAATCTGTATTTCACACTCTACCAACATTTTATCCACTTTGTAAGTGTGTTTGCACCTTGACATGCAACAACTATTGAATAATCAGTGAATGCTAGGATGCTCCTGTAATGATAACTTCAATCTGGGAATCTCACAGGTAGCAAAGGTACCCATGAGCTGCCAAGCCCAGAGAAAAACTATTCATCATGAGCATTTCTAGCTCCAAAAATACAGATCATAGCTGTAACTTGTAAGAGATCTTGTAGGTGAATCCAACTCCATCCTAACCAGAGAATTTAAAGGGTAGAACTAAAACTTCTGCCTGTTTGTGATGTGGTGGAAAAGAGCAATAATTATTTTCAGTGTTCTGAGACTTCACCTCTGAGCCCTTATGTAGCTGAGTTAGGAATGAGCCTCCTGCAGTCCCACCTTTGCTGAGAGGGGGACAAATTCCTCCAGAGGGCTGTTCAGACCATCTCTAACTATTGCTCTGAATTTCCCTCTGTAGGAAACAACTCTGGCTTCTGCCTGCAGAGGGAAATGAGCCAAATTAGCCAGCAAAGCCTTGCACCTAGAGCTGGGAGTTCCTCATCTTATATAGGAATCTTGCATCAGATCCTCAGAAAGGTCTGTGGCTGCTGCAGAAAAATCTGCCCACTGCTTATAGCTATGGTGTAGGTTGGCATCTTTGGCCTAATGAGGATGAACTGGTTTTCCTTCTCACCAGAAGCTCCCAAAAGCAGCAGAGCATTGTGCTGCCTTTCCTCCGTGCTCCGAAGGCAAGCCCGAAATGTCAATGTATGCTCAGGCTGCATATACTGCTGATCATGCTATGGAAAGCTGGACTGTTCCATGGGTGATTGTTCAGAAAACAGCCCCTGCTTGTGTCCCTGGGAACAAGCATTTTTTTGTTGTTTGGGAACAAGCATCTCTGGAGTTAAATGAGGAGGGCTGTTGTTCTCCACAGAGGCTGGAGCGCGTCGCTGTGCCTGGTGGTTGTTGGAGTTTGTTTTTTTGTGATTTTCTTTTCCCCACCTCCTGTTCTGAGCGAGGATCAAGGAGGAGGGATGGTGACCTCATGGTGCAGTTATGCAATCTGCCAGAGCCAGGTATCAAAACACAGTGCAGCTGTGGAGCTGGGACCTCGCTGGGGCTGGGGGCCCTGGCCTCCTGGCTCTAATGAGATCACTGACCTTCTCCTGCCACTTCTTCTGCAGCTGCTTTGATTCCCAGGGATTTGTTGTGGCCATGCCTGCCTAACGGTTTGGAAAGCTGTGCAGGGAATGCTGCATCCACAGGCAGGCTCTGGGAGCTGGCCCTGGAGACCTAGAGCAGGTGAGGGTATCCTGAGCCCTGCCAGCCTCTTTCCTTCCCAGCAGACCTTATTTGCCTCCATCCAAGGGTATGCAAACATTCTCACCCCCCTGATTATTCTTTTTTTTTCATAGGAAGTCAGGAGAAGGTTGCCTGTTCTCCAGTGAAATAAAGCAGTGCCTTCCCAGCAATCTTGTCGTGATGCTTGAGCTGCAGCAGAGTCACATATGGGAAGAATAAGAGAGAATAGCATGTCTGGAGTCTGAGGCATATTTGGGCCTCCAACTCCTCAAGTCTCATTCAGACTTTGCATTCTTGCTCTAATTGCTGAACTGCATTCCTGCTTCCCTCCCCTACTCTTCTAGCAGTATTTTTGTTTTCCTTGTCTCCTGCAGCAAGAGGCTTTCACAACCTCCTTCCCCTCCTACCTGCATATTTTTTCTTTTCAAATGTCCTGCAAATTATTAAAAACAATCAAAAACTTGGAGATAAATGTGAAAACAGGGCCCTGTGAAGCTGTCTGCCAAGAAGGAATACAAGACAAGTCCGTTTCCTGAAAATGGGATTTGCAGAGTGGAAATGTCAGATCCATAATCACTTTCATGTGGTAGAACTGCTGCTGCCCACCACTAAAATAACAGAGCATCTGTTAAAAAAATGTGGGTTTGGTTTTGCTTAAATCCAGCAGGTTACACTCACTTCAAGAAGTACTAGGTCCTCGTTTAAAAACATAAGAGCAACTGCTCTGGTACCATAAATGTATTAAAAGCAAATGTATGCTCAGACCAGCTTGAGTCCCACCCTGAGCCCTGTTCAGAGCTGGTTTGTGTGAATTGGCTGAGGGAGCAGGGAGAACATACATGTGTGCATGGGTTTGTGTGGGGACAGGGATATTGGGAGGGCAAGGGACACCCCTCAGCAAGCAGGGTACTCTCAACATTGATGTCAACTCTTTTGGAGATCAAGCTGAAAAATAATTACAAATAAAGACTAAAAGAAAAAGGAGACAGGGGAAACTAGTAACTAAGCAAAGTGTCAGCAATTTTTGTTGTGCTCTCTCAATTCCATGTCTGATCTGCTTCTGCTAAGTCTGCTACTTTCAATCATCCAGAGCACTTGAAGAGCTGCCCTAATGTGGGTTGAGAGAGTCTCCTTTTGCTGTTGCCTCATGCTTCAAACAGCAAAGGCAGCTTGGCAGAGAGGGAAGTGGCAATTCCAAGGCATTTCTAGGAATTCTTGTACTGCCAGGTGGAAAAAATAGTTTCGATGTGCTGCAGCTGTATCTAGTTGATTCTAATGGAAGAAAATAAACCTTGCATGCAAAGATGAGCTGAAAATGCAAAATTAAATAGAGCACTAATTTTCCAAAGTCTCTGATTAACTCTGTCCTCTGCTTGGAAAAAGTCCTACCAGCTTTGATCTCTAGATCAGTGAGTAGTGGAGGAAGTGTAGTCACTTCTTAAACCAACATCCTGGAGTTTTCTATCTTGCTCTTGGGATAGTCTTTCCTCAGATCCTGTATTTGATGAGCATCCAAAAAGCTCAGACTTCCCTAGCTTGGAAATACTGTGAGAGGAGAACTTGGGGCTTTTGCTGGGAACCACAAGAATTGTATTTCTGGTAGCTTTGCAGTGAGTTCCAGCCGTGTCAGCAAGTAAAGACTTGTCTTTATTTTGTTTTTCCCTTGTAAGCTGGGATAGTGGAATGACAACTTTCCCTTTTTCCTTCTCATTCTCTTTTTAAAACCCCAAATTTAGAATTTTCTCTCTACTCTGGCTGAATGTTTGGGCCACTGCATATTTCATCCCATGTGGCTGGCTCTGTTCAAATGTCCTCAGGAGCCCGAGTGATCTTTAACTTGGAATGAACTTCCTACGTTTGGAGGGGAGAAGGGGGAAGTAGCTGGGATGCCATACCTCCCCATCTGTGTTTTGGGCAAAGATGTTGGTGTAGCCAGAGTTTCAAAGAGGCCCCTTGGGCAGAATAAATGTGCAGGAGCTGGTGAAGGAGCCTTGAAGCGTTTCCAGCTCTTTGAAAGAAACACACGTGTGTGTGCATGTGTGCACAGAAGATGTTTTTCATTTTGGAGGGGTGATTGATCCCAAATAAAGCTTCCTGGATTTTCATCCCACTGATGCTATGTTGAGCTCAGATGACTAAATTTAATCACCCAGGCTGAACAATCTTGGATTCTAAGACTGCCTCTATCTTTGTGCAGAGCCTATTTGCTTACCCCTGTGGCTTCTGTTGAATCAGCTGTAGGCTGACCAGATAAGGCTACTGTGGAATGCCCATACACTGTCCTGCTCTGGCATTAGGCAGCTGAAGTGGATTCTGGTTTTTAAATTAAGCAAAAAAATCTACCTGTAGAGGAGTTGTTTCTTTTCTACTCTTAGAAGTGTTTAAGTAGTGGGGCTATTTTACAGGAAGGGACAAAACATAAAATAACGCTCTGATTCAAATCATGGGATCATAACCAAGTATTCCCACTTCAGAATGATTTTTTACAGGGCCTAAGGTCTGCATGAAAAGATTGTATCCTCACGTCCAGTAATTACTCCAGTACTAGATTTTTTTCCTTTCAAACAAAGACCAACAAGCCCTTTTACTTGGATAAGGAGTTAAATCACATCTGTGCTTGAAAAGACTACTAAATGCAGCACTTCTTAATGTTCAGTCAGTTTGAAATATAGTGTATTATTCCTACGCTTGTTTCTAAAAAGAAGTGGAAGTGACATTTTTAAATCTGCCTGAAACTCGAAATACATGTGAGAAATGCACAGAAGTTGAGATGTGCATAAAGCATTAATGAGGGCAAAGTGGGTTATGAACCTTGCACATCATTTTTTGCAAGCCTGCAGCTGGGTATCTCTATTAGGTGTGTGGCTTGGCCCCTGAGAATGTCATGGAAATTCAGTGGCTCAGCTGTGTGTCTCCAGTTTCCTCTGCTGAGCTTTGACTCTGGGTACACACCACAAGAACTTGCTATTTCTTGGGTATTTTATAAAAGAAAACAAGCCAGAGAATCTGAGATCGTGCTCACAGAGGAATATCAAACATCAGGACAGGATGTCCTCCTTCCCCTTCTTTGAAATAAATACACTTTAAAAATAAACAGTCTTTGGGATGCAAGTGAGATGGTGTCCTCTAGGATGCTGCAACCAGCAGCTCCTCATAACCAGCATTAACGTGAATGAAGAAAGAGAAGCAAAATCTAAGAACACAAATGGGCTGAGGATTTCTCTACCCAGGGCCTTGCACCACGTTGTTTCCACTTCTCTTCAGCAGGGCTTGTATCCTTACGAGCTGAGCCCCATGGCCACGTCACCTTCTCTTACCAGCCCTGTCACAGCACCCTCCACGCTCCCTCTGGGCTCCCAGCATCACCTCAGGCCAGCTGCACTTCTCTCCTGGGGCAGGACAGAGAAGCTTGGGAAAACAAGCCATGGTTCAGGCAGAGGCTGGTACCCATCACTGAAGAGGCTGTGGGCCAGCTAGAGACAGCCACAACTTGCCATTCTTGGCTTTTTGCAAGACCCCTGCAGGTTTTGAGCAGGGGGTTGCTCTGAGCTGCTGCAAGAACTTGTCCTGGCAAGGTGAGGAGCTTGCTGCTGAGCTATAGCGTGGTGCTTTCTTTGGGAGTTACTGTGACTAAAGGGTGATAATTATATTATTAAATTAAATTAATCTTGTAGAGAGTGGGATTCCATTAGAATGTGTCGATTCCCTGACAGTGTTCCTACAGGAAGAATGCAGAGGCTCCAGGCCTACATTTGTAGGTGTTGTGTGAGCGGAGAGCAGAGTTAAGAGCTGTATTACTCAGATGATGATAACTGCTCTTCCCAGTGCATGTTCTTGGGTGGGCCTTATGGTAAAATCCCATCTGGCCAAAACAATAATTTTCTCCTTTTTATGCATGGGAATTCTGCTTTTCATCAGTGCCTCCTGCTTCTCAAGAGCTCTTTGATGTACAGAATCCAGTCTGAAGCAGTGACACACTGCTTTGTGCTGCACCCCTGTATGACACAGCAAGGGCTTCTCTTTCTTTGGGAGCTGGTGCTCCTCAGGAAGCAGCTGCTGGTGTCTGCAGTGAGATTCCTGAACTGTGTCCTGCAGTCACTTCTGGCCACATCTGTTCCAACCCAGCACAGCTTCATGTGTAAGAAAAGCTCCCTACAACTGCATCCCACATGGGTTTGCTGCAGACCTGCTCCTCAGAGGGCAGCAGAGCATTCTCAGCACCATCAGAGCACCACTCCACAATCACCTTTGAGGGACAAGCACAAGGATCTCCTTGTACTCCTTGTACTCCTCCTTGCACTCCTCAGCCCTGAGTTTCCTGGTGCAGAGGCCTCATAACTCCTTGCACATGTGTATCTTAAATAGCTCAAAGCTGATGTCAACATTAACTTCTCAGTCCAAACACCAGCCCAGGAGGAGGGAAGGACATGACAATGGGGCATTTTTTAGTAATGGCACAAGATTTAAGCTTTTGAACGGGCTGTGTAGTGTGAAAGGGGGAAATGCAACATCTTGGCACGTTCAGACATAGCCAAGCATTGTGTCTATGCTGAGCAGCAGTAGCTGAGATTTGAGTCACTTCTGGACATACTAAATGCAGTTCCCCAGTTACCCCAATAGAGAAAGCAGATAGGATTTGTCTGACCACTATGGACTGGAGATTCAGTCCAACACAGCTGTTGGAAACATCTGGAACCTCTGGCCAGAGAGGCAAGTACTGAAAAGCAGATGAACAGGACTGGTAATCTGGTGCTCCCTGCTCATAATTCACCTAATTGGTGTGGGCATATATCAAGAGTTGTTTTTAAAAAGACAACAACCTATCATTTGCAGAGATTAAAAATGTGCCAATGTTTTTTGCATGCATCTGTCAAAAGCCCACAAGTTTATAGTTTGCTGCAGAATGAACATCTGTGTCTAATTGGCAAAACTCAGGGTTCATAATGGGTGATTCAAATGAACAAAACCATTTTGTCATTCATTCAGTTGGGGATTATAAACTAATCAGAAATTCTTCCCCCTCCCCTTCCCTCAGATCTGTCTTGCATTTTCTGTCCCTTGTGGGGTTTTTTTCCTGATCTCAGAGCAAGTCTTGAATCTTTTTGGTCTCACAAGCTAGAATAAACGAACAATTCCCCCACTGCCACACCTTTCAGCCATATTTCAGGAGTTAACACATTGCACTTCCTCCTCTGCCCAAGTTTGGGGGTGCAGGGCAGCTCTTGGGGTTTTTATTGCAGCCAGCTGGCGGCTCAAGAGGCACCTTGCATCTGAGACTGCATGTATGGATGGATGTACAGAGAATGTGCAAGATGTTCCTCCTCAGATGATGACAGCTTGACAGATCTGAGTGAGAGGGAAGGCAGGAAAGGGAGCTTATCCTGAGGGTGGGGGCGAGGGATTTGGGGGGAGGCCCTTCCCCATTCAGCACTCTGGGGCTGGATCCCACAGGACCCCCTGACCTGGTGGCTGCAGCTCCCGGTGTTAACAAAGTCTCCTGGTATAGGGGAGGGGCTGTGAACGCCTCCAGGCGCCTGCTCGGTGTCTGAAAAAAGGCAACCGGATCAGTTCACATATTCCTCAAAACAAAATCTCAGCCCTCAATCACTGCTAATTTAAGGAGGCTGGAGCCAATCTGTGATCCTCCCACATCCAGGAGTGCCACCCTGTGAGAGCAGCATTCCAAACTGGGCACATATTTCAGTGCAAAAGCTGAGTGGTGTTTACTGCTCCTTGCCGTGCAAGTCCTTGTTTAAAAGCGAGCTCAGAAGATCAGAGTGGAACAAAGGCAAGACTGCACCGATGTGCTGGCATGAAGGGAAGGCATACAAGAGAACTAACAGAAAGTCCCTCTATTCTTCTTCCAAGTGCAAGAGGCATCCTCTCCCTGAGGAAAGAGGAGCATATTCACTGTAAACCAGCAAGTTTTCAGTAAAATCCAAGTGGCAACAAATGTGTCTATAATTCTGATGTGAATTCACAAATGGATCTAACTGTTAGGACCTGTGGCCTCTTAAATTGACATAAAGTTTTGCTTGTTTCCCCTGGATATTTACAATGAATTAACCAATCCAGACTGAACCCCAACATTTTACCTCCTGGAGAAAAGATCAGTAAATTTCTATTAATGTGCTTTGGTTTTACATGTGGGACTCCTAAGGCATTAGACAGAGAATAACATCTGTGTGGCAATGAATGTGGTTTCTTTTCCACTTGAGACTGCCAGCCATAGTCCAGCCCAGGTGGCTTAAATGAGCAGCTTGTAGTTCATTCTGCTATAATTAACATAAGCTTTTATTTAGATGACACTTCTACAGGTCAAATATTGGATTCCAAGTTGAATACAGAACACAGTTTCCACCCATGTTACTGTTTTGGTCTTTTTCTGTGGCCATCCTGCATCCACCCTGAAATCCCCCAGAGTATGAGCAGCACCTGCTGGAAAACAAAAGTTGTGCCTTGTAGAACAGGTCTGGCTTTTTGTTTCTATTTAGGAGCTTTTAACATTTGGCGTTGCATTTTTTTTCCGTTCCATTTCAATATGAGCCAAGGGGAGGGACCAAGAGAAAAAAAATCTGGAGTATTTTGATCTTTGTGGCTTTATATGGACTTCATAAGCTCAGTTTGTTCTACTGCCAAGTTCCTTTGTGTTTAAATAGATAACAGACTAAGACAACTAATCATTTCCAATAAAAAACCACACCAAACCCAAAGCATTCCCTTTCTTTTCCAATTAATGCTCGTAAACCCATGCTCCTAGACAGGGCTTGTGATCTAAGCACTTCTGGGTTCTTTTTTTCTTTCTCTTTTCAAAAACAATTGCCTAAGGCACAGACTGGGCTCTGTGCTCTGCAAATTTATGAAAGAATCTTGAAAAAAGGCTCTGAGAGTGGCTTTGGGAGAAGGTAGTTGTAAATATGATGTGCAAAAGCAGCCCCATGCACCTTTAGAAAAGCACAGAATGGTGGTTAGTGCCACCATTTATGGACTTCCTTCCTCCTTGGAGGCTGGAGGCTATTTGTGGAGAAGGAAGAAATAGCAGATTTACATGGAACTGTCACTGTGTTATGTAAAATGCATGTTGGTTGCTGGTTTACTGGTGAGAGCTGGTATCTGCTGTCACTATTTTGAGAGGCTTTGCACTTGAAAAAGAGACAATTTGCCCAATCAAAAGCAGCTACATTTTATTGAAGTAAATAAGGCTGAATGTCCTCGAAACAGAAGATGAGTTGGTTGGATGAATCACGGGTGATCATCAATGCAAAGGTTCTTTTTTACATGAAAATGTTTTTGTAATGAAAATAACACAGAGTTTTAAATGCCATGACACATCCTGCCTTTAGCTTCTTAAGATTTTTATCACACAACCAACTGTTTAAGGCAACACATTTGTGTGGTCAGAAAGTTGTATGTTTGCCAACAGCACAAATTATCAGCAGTAGGAAGTGCCAATTATGTGAATTACTTGTGTGGGTTATGTTTCTCTTGGAGGTTGACCATCCAATATACACTTACATAGTCTCCAAGAGTGGTTTCCCATATGAGACTGATGCTCCACAAAAGTAGGAGGTAAAACTTGCACAAGCCTAATGAATTTCCCTGTCTTGAGGGTATCTTAAACCAGTCTCTGAAGGGAAAGAAAAGAGCTGGAACTTCCACTGCTCTGCCAGACTGTGTCCTGGGTAAAATCTATGGCAAGATGTAAAATTCTTTGTTTTATTTCCCAGGTGTATTACTCCTGTGGTGCAGTGGTGGAATCAATGGAAAGAGGCCTGATTTTGTCACCAGGATTTCCAAACAACTACTACCCAGGGACACACTGCGTCTGGCAGTTCTTCATCCCCATGAGAACCCATCTCATCTTGGAAATATTTGACTTTGACATTTTTGAGAGCTCTAGTGAAACTTCAACCTCCTGGGATGGCTTTTCAGCACCTGCTACAACAGAAAATAAGGACATTCCTTCTCTTGAGGAAAACCTGGGCTTTGCTGTCCACACCACAAAACCCTCTCTCCGGACCTCGACGTCGAAGGTGGCTCAGAGCCTGAGCAGCACTGGAGAGCAGCCAAAGGACCTTGCTGGTCACCTGGATGAACTTCCAGGAACCATCTCAAAAAAAGATGAAGCCAAACAAGCATCTGAAGAAAACCAGTGGAAGCAGATGAAGGAGCCCAAAGCAATTACCAAGGCTCAGCCAGAGGAGCTGCCATTCCCTGTGGCTGGCAGTGCCTCAGTGCAGAGGCAAAACACCAGTGGCCTGGAAGCAGGAGGGGATTTGGAAGGGAAGATCTTGCTTGCCCACCTAGCTGCTGGTGAGAGAGATGAAGCCACAGCAGAGAGCTGGACTCTTCCCTCAACAGCACTGCCCATGGAGATCTCCTCCAGCCCTCAGTCAGCGGTGGATGTCTGTCCCCATGATGTGTTATATGTTTCTGACCTCATCACATTCTCCTCTCGCTTCTGCGGCCCAAATTCCCCTGTAAACAAGACCATGGTCTTTGGTTCCTCTCTGGAAATGGTTGAGGTTATCATGGAGCTGATCACCACCACGGACCGGGGCCGGGGCTTTGCGATGCTCTTCGAGTACAGGAACATCTCTGACCCCAGCGCTGTGGACGCCGTGAGGCAGGAGAGGAAGGAAAACATGATGGTGCTGGCAATTGTAACAGGGAGCGTTGTCTTTGCTCTTGCTGTGCTCTCTGCCCTCTGTGCAGCTTGCAGGTAAGGTGAGGCCAGAGCCTTGGAAGCATCTGATATTATCCCTAGGGAAAAGACCAGAAAAGAGTCACATCTCCTTTGCTCTGCCAACTCCTGCTGCCCTCCAAATGTGCTAAAGTGGGTACAGAGGAAGTCAATGCCCCTCACTGCTCCTGCCTGAGGCTCCTCAGTTTTCTTTCCAACTTCTACAGCTCCTGTGCCTCAGATTTATTTTCTTTTTCCTGCAGAAATACCTGAACAGTCAGGACTTTGCTGGGCATTTTTTGTTTCAATGGCAGTGGTGCCTTTGAACCTCACCTTTTGGCTGATGGACAAAATCAGCACAGAGAGATCATCCTTCCCTGAGTCTCCTGAGCAGGCTGAGCTGACAGTCACTGCATCTTTTCAGAGATCCCACAGTTTGGCTCTAGCTAACCATCACTAGCACCCTACAGAAAAGTAAATAATAACCCAAGTATTACCACATAGAATTAAGATTTAAAAATATTTTCCCATCTGTAGCATATTTTTTCCAAGAGGCTGTGCAGAAATTTAAAATCCAATGCATTCAGTGTGTTAAGAAGTCATCTGCACATCCCTTTGATGCTGGGGAAGAGCCCAGAGCCATGCTGCAGTAGCTCTCATTGTTCCCAAATGCAATCCAAAACAATCCACTCAAATGAGCTGATGGTCAGGCTGGGTTATGGATTTCCAGGTCCTGATGCTAACTGGTTAAATGGCTAAAACCAGACAGTTACACAAGCATGCCTCTCCAGTCAATTGCTTTTCTTTTATGTATTTCTTTTTTTCTGTATCTATCCAAGGAACACTCCTCCACCCCCCAGCATATGTTTGCATTTTTCTAACTCCCTAGTGAAAACATTTTTGTAGAAACAGTGATTTATTTCTCTCCCTTCCAACAAAATCAAAACAGAGCCCATTCCCCCCAGGTTTTTGTCAAAATAAACACTGTTTTTTCAAATTATTTGACTTCAATGAAAACACCAGGTAGACTGAAAGAAGCAGTGCCTCTTGCAGGGCTCCACTCTGGCATTTCCCAGAGCCATCGTGCAGCTGCTCTGGTTCTCCCCTCCTGCATCCCCTGCCTCCTCCAGCGTGCATCCTCCAAGCCCAGAGCTCCCAGGATTGCCCAGCCTGCCCTTGCCACTGGGGCTGGTTTGGCAGAGCAAATTGGTTTTTTCCTTGTCCTGATGGAGGCTGGGTTTTAGCTCTGGCTGAATAAACACGAAGTGCAGGCCAATCTCACTGGGCACCAGAGAACAGGGGCACAGTGGTGAAGTTTAAATATCACCTCTGTTGTGTGGCTGCAGAAATTGCTGCTTTCAGGGTCTCAGCTTTTGTAGCTGTGAGAGTTAAACTTGCATTGCTACATCTAACTAACCTTTCTGTTTTTAAAGAGCTCGCAGAACACTAATTTAGACCACAATTTTTTGCTAGCTCTAAAGGAAAAAGTCTGGTGGAAAATGTCTTCCAGATACCAAATACTTTATTTTTATACCCTTGCCAATCTTCAAAAGAGACAGAAACAGGCTCCCTTTGCTATGGCAGCAGTCTGGGCTGATACACATGTTGAGTAGGCTGTTCTTGCTCCAATACCCCTATTTAATTTCACTGTAATGATCCATGAAGCAGAGTATTATTCAACCCAAAAAGTGCACCAGCAATCTGAGGCTCCACTGGCTGAGGTTTCCTCTGCAGAGCCTGTTTAGAAAGTCAGGCCATGCTGCTCACATTCACAGTTTGGCTTTTTGCTTGTCAGATGTTTACAAAATAATGTTCTGCTCTTGCTGACCACCAGAAAAAAAAAAAAGTCCACAGGATTTCAGCCCCACACACCAATGTTTGTGTGTTCTGGTGGCTGGGATACATCCTACAGGGGTCCCTATGGCACAGGATTAGGTTTACTTCTTTTAACACTGGCATTTATGGCTCTTCATTGCTCTACAACTCTTTTTTTAAAGAAGATATCTATACCTCAGCCAGCTATTGACTGGATGTAAATAGAGACTACCCCTACTCCTTTAGCCTCTTGGCAGGGTGTTTACTGTCCCAGCCTCCTGTATTCCCTGCATGCTGTTCCTGGGAAGCCTTGATTACACCACTTTATTTTTGGTCAGGCTTGGAGCACCTAAGAGAGACCAGGTGGAAGTGATGCCGTGACCTGTGCTGAGTTACCTCGCCTGTGTGGCTCTGGAAGAGCCTTTTCTCCCTCTTTACTGTGTAACTGCTCTGAGGGATTTGTCTCTGGCCCCAGAACCCCTGGCACTGCTTGGAGCTTGCCTACACCTCGCAGCTGTGGCTTTTTAATGCAGCCCAGAATAAGACTGCTGAGGCCATTAAGCACCAAGCATTAAACTTCTTTTAGATTGAGCCCATCAAGCTCTATTTTATGCTCCTTGTCCTAAATAGGGGCTTGAAATCAGGTGTCAAATGTGTATTAGCCACAGTCTGTCCTCGCTGCAGAAATGCCAGGGTGGCAGGGGTGGGCTGAGGGGGGAATGATGCTGCTTCACTCAGAGCTGGGACCAGCCCCCGAGGCACAGGGACCCTGTCCTGGCTGGACTGGGCACTGCAGAGGATGCCAGGAGGAACCTGGGAGCTCTTGACCTTGTGAACTTGCCTCCCACTTTCCTTTCTCTTCATACTTTATTTATTCCTCTGGTACCAGGTTTAGCTGTTGATTTTTTTTTCTTTTCCATTTCTGTCTGCTGCTCTTGCTTAGCTAAAAGTAGCAGGGTCTGCCTTGCCAGGAGCAGAAATGGCCTGGGATGGGCTTGGCACCCACTGCCACTCCAGTGCACCAAGTCATCAGCAGTATCTGCTCAGGCTCATTGCATTGAGCAGGGCAAAGCTCTCTGGGGAAACTCCAAGTCTCTGCCACACTGCAGCTTTTGTTTGCTACTTGGGGAGGGAATGAAAGCTTCAGTTGTTAGTTGGCCAATAATTCTAATTACTTTTGGCCATGAAGCCTGGCTCGAGTAATGGGGGATTTTTTATTTTCTTTCCCAAGCCCCAAAAACAAGAGATACGTCCATTTTATTTAATTTTAATCTTACAGCAGTCAAATTTTTGCTGTGTGGTTGCAACCCATGAATTGCAACTGCACTTTAGGTCTGCACAGCCTCCCAACCCTTGAGTGTATGGTGGCTCCTTCGAGCCTTCAGTGTTGCCATCTCTCCCCACACAAGCTGCCCATCCATCATATGGGGTGAGAACTGGCCTTAGCAGTAACCTGGGTTGCATCCCATCAGTCAGTGCCCAATGCTCCCCCGTGTCTGCACTTCCCCTGGAGAGCCACTGGGCACAGACCACACTTGTTTCTGTCGTTATCAGGTCCACCAGTGCCTTTCTTTAAGATATCTTTAAGTCTTATGCATCCAAAAGTTTATAACACTAGTTGTTCTCTAACCTCTGTTTTACTAAAAATGTGAAAAATGGCTAAAAATATGCATGTGTCTCCCTTCAGCCAAGAGGCACCTTCATCCCATCATCATCTGCCTTTTAGTGAAATAGTCACACAAATGAACAGCATCTGATGCTCTCTGCTTGCTAAATATACCCCAGCCTGCAGTATTAGCTATGCAGAGAAATATTCTGTCTAGCAGATTAAGAAGGATGTCACTGCCCAGGCTGAAGGATCTCAGTCCTGCTATTCAGCTCCTGGCGTGGAGGAGCAGCTCTCAGGGGAGCCTGGTGGGACTTGGCAGAGGTCTGAGCTCTGCTCCTGCTTGTGCAGGGAGCACAGGAAGAAGATGACAGGTTCTTCTCTTCTCCAGCTGACTTTCCACCACATGAGCGTATAATTTTCTCCCCTTGTTTACAGGCCTTGCTGCCTTGAGTCTTGGCAAGTATTTTGGATGCTCATAACCTGCTGGGTTCCCCTCGCAGGATGAGCAGAGCCGAGAATTTTCCTGCTGTGGATCTTTAACTCACTCGAGGGCTTGTTGTTGTTGTTGCTGTCTCTCCCTTTCAGGCAGAGAACGTGCCCCAAAAGGAGCTCATCCCACGCATGCAGTGACCAGGAGGTTAGTGCTAATGGCTTCAGCAATTTCTATTTCTCTCTTTCATGTTGGCTGTTGCATTGTTTATCTGACCATGTTTACTGGGGCATGTTCTGAGTTGTAGAACAGGATCCAGAACTCCACCGTCGATATCAATGAGCTCCAGCTGGTGGTGCCAAGCCGGGAGAATGAAAACAACAACCACTCTGTGAGCCGGGAGCAGGCGGGTGAGTGCGGGCACGGCCGGGGCGGAGCCCGGGCACTGCATCCCATCCCATCCCATCCCGTCCCATCCCATCCCATCCCATCCCATCCCATCCCGTCCCGTCCCGTCCCGTCCCGTCCCGTCCCATCCCATCCCATCCCGTCCCGTCCCGTCCCGTCCCGTCCCGTCCCGTCCCATCCCATCCTTTCCCATCCCGTCCCGTCCCGTCCCGTCCCGTCGCATCCCATCCCTCCTTCCTTCCCCAGCCCTCGGCACAGCTGCAGAGCTGCTCCACAGCAGAAAGCCTTGGCTGTGGGGACTGTGCCTTGCTGTCCCCTCCCTGGCAGGGTGGTTCCCCTGGCAAGGAGCTCAGCAGCTCCAGCCACTGCCAGCACAAGCTGCCACGGCACGTGGCACTGCAGAGACACTGGGTTAGCAGAGCAAATGTGCTGGGTTCAGGCTGCTACAAACAACTTACACAGACCCAGAACCTGGGGAAGAGTTTGACCTGCCCCAGGGCTAACTTTGTCTGGGAAGGATGGGTTTTACCACGCTCAAATTGGCTTTGGCCAGCTCTTGCTGCCAGAGCTCACTGTTTCTGTGGGTCTACATGGATGGAGGTGCTTTGGGTGACATTCACCTCACAGTGTGCTTCCAGGAAAAAGCATCCCAGCCAAGCTGCAGGGAATGTCACCTGCTGCAATTTTGAGTCACAACACATGAATTGCCCCAGTGCCCCTTTGGTTAGTGGAGGCCAACAGGGAGTGGCTTTGTGTTGTGCTGTGACACACCATCAGCTTCCCAGTGAGCCATCAGCTCTCACAAGGGTATCTCCAGAAAAAGCTAATTCTGTACTCCCAGCCACAACAGCTTCCCATCCCTTCTTGAGAGGCTGTGGCCAGGGTTCTCCTTGCCTGGACCAGATGACAGACCTTGGGGACACGTGCAGACACACAGCCCCCTGCATGGCCCCCTGGAGCATCAGGCTGCTTGTAGGAGCAGATTCACTGGGTTTAACCAAAAACTACAGCTCCCAGTATTAGCAGGTATGAGTAAATAAAAATAAATAATGAGTTGAGCCAGCCTGCAAGTTTCTGATCTGCAGCACAACCTCATGTGTATAACACAAGGAATTTCAGTTCATGTCTGTTTTTATTAGAAAGCAGACCCAGGGGTGTTTCTTCTCTCCTCTTTTGTTTTTAAAAGTTTGCAGTTTCAGGAGAGCAAACTGTTGGCTTGAATTTTGTTCTGGCTGGTGCAACAGCCAGCCAAAGCCTGTTCTAGATTGTCTGGGCAGGGAGGGAGGAGGGTTTGTCATGGAGGAGTTGGAAACAGATGTTTTGGACTCTGGAAAGCAGTCTTTATTGATTTTCTTCCTTTCTCAGTCACTTCCTGCAGAGGCAGCACAGAACAGTCTCCTCAGGACACTGACCCAGATGTGCCCTCCTCCATCTTTGCAGTGACCCCTGAGACTGGGAGTGATGAAGTGTTTATCATTTCTGCTGGACCTGGGACCAGTGGGCTGAGCTTTACCACCTACAGGATACAGGTACAACCCCCAGCATCCCTAGCAGGCTGCAGGATGTCCCTCTTGGACAGGACTTGTCACACCTGTCCATTTTTGCCTAATGCTCACTTTCCAGAAAGGCAGGGACTGAACCAGGCAGTTCTGCTGCCCCTCAAGCTGAGCTACCATCAGATGATGTGGACTGTGATCCCCTGGGCCAGTACCTTCCCAGCTTTGGGAAGAGCAAATGCAGAACCCTACCTCGAACAAGAACCTACTAGCAAATAATGGAGATGTTTGCCAGCAGGCAGTAGGACCAACCTGCAGAAGTGTTAATTGGCAAAGCTGATGTTCCATTAAAATTACCACCCGTAGCAACTGAAGGACCTGGGAGTCAGACCTGCTCCTGCCCACCACTCCAAGTGAACAGGGAAGTTACTCAGCTCCTCAGCTTGGCAGAAAGTGTCTCACCAAGCTGATGTGAAAATTAACAGTTTAGGCTCCAAAAAAATCAAATACGTCAAGTGAAAGCACCGAGGCCCTCACAAATTCACAGACAGAAACCTGAATTGATTCAGCAGGTTCTCTCTTATTTTAGCTCTTTCCCACAGACTCCTGGTCCTTTATTTGTTTAGAAACAGATGATGGCTCAGAAGGCTCAGGTCTGGCTGTCACCTCTTCAACCCTGAGTGAGAGCAGACAGAGCACATTCATTACCAGAGTCTGCTAAAGCCTTTCCCAGGTCAATACTCTCTTCTCCAGTGCCCTCTCTCTTTTTCCCACAAGAGGATAAACAACCAGCACAAGGAACTCACATGCCCAGGACAGGCTGTGTAATACTTCTGTCACAGTTTACAAAACAAAAGCATTCTGTATCCCTGCACTTGATTAGGAAATTAGCCAGGAGGCCAGGCTGGTCAGGATTTTCCTACACTAGTGTAAGACACGTGCTGAGCTTTTCCTCCAGCTGGCCACCCTGATGAACAGAGAGAGGGAGAGAAGGGAAAACAGCTCTGGAACCTTCCCTTGCCTGCACATTACAGGGCACTGGGAGTTGTAGCCAGCCTGGGCACCCTTGAACAAACACCTGCCCTCCCTGGTCCTTTCCAGAGCAGAGAGCTTCACCTGGTGGCAGCCACACACACATCCAGCTTCTAGGCAGGAGAGAAAACCATTTTCCTGCCCCCTTTTCCCACCTTAGTCAGAAGGAACAAATACCCATAACCCCCCCTTTTCTATTCTGACATTGCTTCTGCAAGCAATCTTCAGAGGACACTTATACATAAAAAATAAAAGAACATTAAAACAGTGAAAGTAACCCAAAGAATTAAACACATTATGAAGTCAGGAAGCATCTCCTCCGTGATGTCCATGCAGCACACAAGTGAGGCAACACTCCCAACCAAATCCTTCAAGGAACAGAAAACCAAGCCTGGAAGTATGGCAGAGCCTTTTAAAAAGCCCTGGGCTTTTCCCCACAGCTGAAGACCACACCACCCTCTCCAGGGGTGTGGGAATGGAGCACAGCAGAGTCATTACAAACCTGCACCCAAAGGGTTCTCATCAGGCCACTCGATACTGAGGGCTCCTGGATGTTAGACGTGTTCACAGTGGAATTTTTAGATGTATATTTTTAGGGTGTGAAATGCTGCTGGCCAGCAGCCTCCAGGCCTCCCAGAGGATCTGGTGTGTGGCTTTGTGGCCCAGCACTAGGCAGTGGGATGAGATTTCTGCTGGAGCACAGCCCATTCCTTGGCAGGAGCTGAGCAGTTATCCCCATGTGAAAACACATGTGAAATCCTGAGCCTTCACAGTACAGTAAATAATGCCAGCACACTCACCTCACACAAAATGCTTGACCAGAATTTGTCAAATTATTAGGAGCTTTCATTAAAAAAATTATTTTGATCTTTTCCCTGAGAAATTGTGTCTGGCTGCTTGGTGCTGTGCTGCCCACCAAGTGTGAGCCTCAGCTCTGCTGGGCCTGAGCCAGTGATTAACTGGATTTTGCTCTGCAGCTTTTAAAACCTGTTTGAGGGCAGCAGTCCTGTGTTATGAAGGAAGAGCTGGGAGAGCAAAAACATCCCCTCTGTTTGTGACTGGCATGAGGAAATGGAGGGTGAGAGGGTTTCTGGGGAGATTCCAGGTGTCCTCCAGTAGTCATGGCTTCTAAATCCCCTTTGGTTTAAGGCATCATTCACCCTTTGGCTAACTTAGGACTATGATCTCTGACTTCTGATCAGACACTGCAGTTTTCAGATGCAAAGGTTTGAGTAAAGAGTATGATCATGGAAGTTTAACAAACATTTCTTGCCAAAATGTTTTCAAAAATCTAGAAAATACATTGTTCATCTTCCCAGTTACTTCCAGTGTATCTATCTCAAAAGCAGTGGCTAATTTTCACATCAGTTTGGAGATATTTATAACAATATTAGAATAATAAATCCTAAGACAGTCAGAAGAGTCTGCTGAGGAGAAGACAGCTGGCTTAAAAATTTATAAATAAAGATTGTCCTTCTTATAAAATCTTAGACTAGGAGCTTAATATTGAAACAAACTTATCCAGAGCCTGATGCCTCTCCTGGCTTCCTACTGAGTTTCTTTTTCTGATCTAGTGCTAATTTCTTGCCTCCCTGCCCATCCATTTCCAATCTGACACATTCACTAAATAGTTTCTTTGATTTGCAGAAACTTGGGAGATTCAGATTCTCAGAAATAAATTACATGTTTCTGGTTTCTCAGGATTTTTAAATCCAGGACACTGTGGGATTTATTTCAGATACTCTTGAAGGACTGTGTAAACTTTGGGAATGTGGATTTTGCATTCTCCTCATGACAACCATATTCGCACAGCTGAAAATTAAAAATATGCATAGAGTTGTGTAACAGGAGGTTTAAATAACAGGTGAAGTATTAGTAAGAATGAAAGGAGATTCACAGGAATGTCAGGGATTCTCTAACTTTTCTGGCTCTAAGCTCATATGAATATTAAGGACAAAAATTATGATTTCAAATGCAACATCAGAACTTATAAAGCATGGAAGAGAATGTTTGTCTATAGTTCATTCCCATGTCTGATCAACTCTGCTCACACACAGGGCTGGTGACAGCAGTTCAATGTAGTCTCACCTTCTGATGATGCCAATTTTACACCTGTCTGGATGTCTTGTTCTACTCCTAAAGCATGTTGTCCACCTGAAGAGCATTTTTAATATGAAATGCAAATCTCCTTGGCTCTAATCCAGTTCTTGTGCTTCTTGTTCTATTCAGCACAGACACTGAGAACAGATTATTTCCTTTCTCTTTATTTTTTCTTTTTTTTTTTTTTCTTAGTTCTTCCCTTAGGTAGGATAAAGAGCACCACTTACTTCAGCCTTTTCTCCCAAACTGTGCATTTTTGAGACTTCTGATTCTCTTCATGCTTATTTCTGGATTTCTTTCAGCAGGCTCCATCCCCCTTAAGTTTAATTTCCCCAGACAGACACACCTGGAGCCTTGCAACAGCCAAGCAGAGTGGGAGAATTCTGTTTAACACAGTGAAGTTTATGACTCTGATCTGTCAAATACTTCCAGTAAAATTAAGCTGTAGATATTTCATATATTTAGTGAGGGTTGTAGGTATATCTTAGGTAACTGAAATTTCCCTCTTCAGCTTTAAACCTGAAACTGGGGGAGCAAGGTAAAACTTCCCTCCAGGGAAGCCAGCGAGCTTCAGGCAGCTCACTGGAAGAACCACGAGGAGAATTTGCATTCCTGAGTCCTCTGAGAGTGACTGAATCCATCACTCTCCTGCACTTACAACCCATTTTCAAAGCGCTTTAAAAACGTTTTGATGAAAGATGCCTGTAAATGATCTCCATTTACTCTTTTCAGGACAAAAACCTGAAAAGAAGCGTCACAAGCCCGGCCTCAGTGTCTGACTGGCTGAGCTCCCACCCCACAGCTGCAGGGACAGACGCTGGGGAGAAGGGGAACGTGCAGCTGGAGAATCCCTGTCCCAGGCAGCGCACCTGGAGCGCCCGCACCTTCCACGACTTCCTGGCTCCAATACCTCAGCTGCAGAAAAAATGGTGCAGCTGGAGCACCAACAGCCCCTTCACAAAGCTGGTTGACAGCAGTGTGAGTCCTGCAGGGAGGGGAGGACGTTGGGGGTCTCAGCTCCAGTGTCCCACTGGTCACTGATGGGACACGCTTTCCCCTTGGCCACTGCCTCACCTCTTTGTCCTGCAGTGCAAAACATCTCAGTCCATCCTCCCTGGTGTATGGGAAACTCTCTGGCCTAATTATATTGTAATTTAGCCAGGCTTTCCTAAATTATTAAGCAGCTGTATTTTCCAGCAGTTGGCACCTGGTTAAGAAATTATCCCCAGTCCAGAAGAGCATTTAAAAATGCCTTCAGACAAGATTATCTCATTGAGTGTTCTGACATGTGCTTTTTTCCCCGTGGTTATGCCTTGAATTTATTATAATTGATGTCTTATTATTGCACTGCAAGGAATCCATAGGTGTGGCAGGGATCTCTGGGTCTCACTGACTGTAGTCATCAAACCAACAGCTTGTTACAAAGCTAATAAAGGATGTTTCTTCCTTTTTAAGGTAATAACATAGGTTTTTGTTAAAGAATGCATCTTACCTCTAATATAACGAGGAGTTTCAACTTTTAGTTCTCTCGGGATCAAAGTTTCAAGAGAGCTGCTTTTCATGGCATGTCTACTAATTTTGTACTATTTTGTGCAGGGTTTTTCTACAGCTGCAAAGTCCCAAGGTGTGCCAACCAGAAAGGTAATCTCAGCCACTGAGATAGAGGGAGCATCAGAGACTGTTTACTCTGGTTCATCTGCCAGTAATGCCTCATATCCCCTCACTCTGTCTGCACAGAGGCAGCGAAAGATAACCTCCTGCAATTTGAAGAAATCCAGATTTGGGAACCCTTATTTTGGATTTTTAGCCAGTTCCCCTGACAGCAAACATATGAGGTCCTTGGATCCCTCAAGACATCTAGGGGCAGCATCTCCAGTTAACAGCCAAAGCCCCAAAAATCTTCTAGAGAGCTCCAACCCACTGAAAATCAACTTGGTCAATGGTTCAAAAACAAAGGAGCTTATGGTAGAAACAGATAAAAACAAACCAGTTTTTGTTATTTCTGAAGAAGGGGATGATCAGCAGCCTCTGGTCCTGGCAGAACACCTGAGTCAGTGTGGAGATCATCTCTCAGAGCAAAATGCCGTGTATGCTGTGCCCGTGCCGGGGAAGCAGCCGGTGGTTCTGACTGCGGAGGGGAACAGCTCTGCCACCTTCACATCGAGCCTTCCCCTTTGGGCAAAGTCCCCCCCTTCATACAAAGGTCATGGGAAGGCCCCCAGCTCCTCCAGGGACCAGCAGAGCTCAGCAGGTGGAGATGCCAACACTACTGAGACCTCACAGAACTGCGACACCCGCGCTGCTCCTACGCTGTGCCAAGCTTCAGCCCAGTGATGCCCTCGGAAAGATTGAAACATCAGTTCCCAAACCCAGAGGGAACAGGGACTTGAGCAGAGCAGAAGCTGTGTCGAGCAGTTGAGGGTGGCAGGCACATGTGGCAGCTTTGTTGAGAGCAGTCTTTGCTTCTCACATGTTGGGACTGAGATTCCAAGGATACAAACCACAGCACAGCACAAATCTCCCCTTATGCTCACTGACCTCATCTCTCTTCTCCTGCATGAGATTTGGATGTCATTTGTATAAGGAAACATCCTCTGAAAAGGTACTTCAGACTGCAGGAACCCGTTTCTGGGATGGGAATGAAAGTAACCTGGGGCAGTCACAGCGTGGTTTATATCTGAAATGTAAATCAGTCCCCTGTCCCTGTGGTATCACTCAAGTCCTTCTGTAGGGAGCTCTGAGTTGGCTTCTGTTTATAGCTCTGCCTGTACAATCCAAGCCTTGCAAGCCAAGGGTAAGAATTCAATCATGCATGTTTGCATACAGTTTTGTAAACTTCATTTTAAGTATTTCATAACTTCTTCAGTCTAGCACAAAGCTTACCAAGCATTAGCAACTCTAATATTAAAGAACAAGATTATCTCATCTCCTAACTCTTTAGAGAAGTGTACAGACAAGCTGAACAACCAATACCAGATGCTTGTTCTACTAAAGTCTGATGTAGCTTTATATTTGTTAGGTCTACATAGGCTTAGAACACCTCAGTCCACTACATTAAATGACTCCTCATGGCAACAGGAGCATGTGTACAAAAACACTGAAATACTAGGAATAGTCTTCAGCATCCAACAGTTGGATATTTGCAGCTGCTCTGATCCTATATTCACCAGCTATTTATTGCTGGTAACGCACATTCACTACAGAACTATTCCCCTTCCTTTAGCAGGCAAGACTTGAAAGACAAAATTAAGGTGGGGCAAACTTTGAGTGCTCACTTTCTTTAGAAATTAACCCTATGTGGCTGTGCCTCCCTGAGTACAAATCCAGGGCATTCAATGGAACACTGAACCAAAGGGAAGCCTGCTGTCCTATTGCCTTTAATAACCCCATCAGTATTTTAATTGCCTCCTGGTGATATTTTCCTATCTTTGCAAGAGACTCCTGCATGTTTGTCCCACAATTCAGAATTGTTTTTCTTTCCTAAATGAAACAATTTCCTCTGAAGCTGCATTTTACAGCTGAGACAGCACATTGTTTTAAAGCAATAGTATGTCATAAAACAGGTGTCAGAAAGAAATCTTCTGCACAAGTCTTCCCCTGTATTAGCTGCAGTGTGCATCCAGTTATCTTAATCCTTCTCTGTGAAGGCATTTAAGACTGATTGCTGAAATATTTAACTGAATTATTTATGATTTCACCTGCTATTACAGCTTCCATTTGCCACCACTGATGTCTGAGATATGCAACACAAGACTATAGGTTTTGCCTTATATTTTCTGTGTGTTTACATGTCTACCTAGACATAGAGGCCGTGCAGCTGGTAGTGGAAGCAAAAACACATTTGCCCTTTAGCAGTTGACTCAAACATGAAGAGCAAACAACTCCCTGCATTTATTATTTCCAGACTGTGTTCAGTGCCAAAGTCTGGCTTCATGTTGGTTGGTTATTTTTTGGTGTTTTTTCTTTTTTGTTGTTGATGTTTTTAAATTAATGCTACTTGATTCAAAGGGAAGAGTTAATATATTTATGATTTTAAAAATATTTAGAAGTCTTCAGTACTCTAACAATAACTTCCACTGCATTAAATTCATATACATTGTAATTTAATGTTCTGTTACTTATTACATTTCTAAAGGTTGAAATATTAAAATCTACTTTTGAAAACTACTTGTGTTCAATTATTGACAATAGTCACATCTGAAGGGCTGGAAAAAGTGGCTTTTTCAATAAAAGCATGTTTAACTACTCACTTCTACATTGTAACAACACTTAATTTGTTTTGCTATTTATAAAATAGCAAAAATAGCTTCTAAATAATATTTTCCTCCTCTTACAGCTAAAGCAACTGTTTTGAAGTTCTCATCTTGTCTTTTTTTTTCCCCTTAGGAACACAAACAGCTTCTACCCAAACTCTTCCAAAAAGTCACAGTGCAGAGTTAAGAAACTCTGAAAGCTCTGGGTGGAATAAAGCTCTTTAATACTCTCAGCTGTAAATATTGACTAGGATTAGTTTTTAAAGAGTATTACTTATGGCATTTATTTTGTTCCTATCAGCTATTATTACTTTGGAGAGCTATGCTGCCACTTCTAATGACAGCAAACCTCGTCCTTCATGCATGGGCTTGGGTTCAGTTTTACCCTTGTGCAGTGCAGGGTTTGCTGTGTGATTCTGTGCTCTGTAACCAAACAGCAAAAAGGATAAGCACTCCAAACACTCACTGAAGAGCGGGGGAAGAAAGAATTCCAATCACAATTACATGGGGAGAAAATGTGAAGAAAAAAAAAATTAAAAAAAAAAATT
The DNA here is from genome assembly GCA_013396995.1 of Dicaeum eximium. Classification (NCBI taxonomy): domain Eukaryota; kingdom Metazoa; phylum Chordata; class Aves; order Passeriformes; family Dicaeidae; genus Dicaeum; species Dicaeum eximium. Next base: position 1,088,566 of record VWZP01008898.1, on the reverse strand, counting down.
ACGGAGCTAGCAAGCAGAAGTATTCTTTTCAACAAAAATGAGTAATATTCACGTTTATTCTCTTTAAAATGAATTATTCTGGAATATATTAGTCAAACCCTCTAGCCACTGTGTTAGGTAGCCATTTAGTCTACCCTCTGTGTTAGGTAGACTAAATAGGACAAAAATATGTGGGCATTCCCTATTTTTTCACTGTACAAACAGAGCTTCAAAATAAAAACCTGAAGCTATACAAGCTGACAAGAATCTGTTGTGCTGAGGTTCTTACTGTCAGGTACTTAAACTGGTTGGGAATGGAGGCTCAAAGGGAAAACAGCAGATTTAACATCCAGGTAACACATCCTAACTTGGAAGATTCAGAATAGCATTTAGCAAGAAAAATCCACTTATAACTTAGTAGCAAAACATGAACTGAGGTTTCCTTTCATAACTCTAACTTTTTGTTAAGAGCAGTTGGTTACAACTCTTTCTACTCAGAACTGTTTTGTTTTTTTTTTCTTTTTTCCTCAAGAGGGTGGCACATGAGCCCTTACAAAACACATTTGACTCAAACAGTCCAGTCAGTAGATTTTATTCTAAACAATTAAAGATTAATTTGGATTGCAAGGGAAAAGAAAAGGTAAGTCCTAAGCCAACACTAACCTAGTGAAAGCAAGTGAAACTCAGCAGTGCTGAAAAGAATACCCAACAGAGACTAAATACAGCTTCAACATATATTCATGGTCTGTCTAGAAATGTCTTTGATGTTAAACCTCATATGGCACACTTAGCATTTTTTATAATTCATTTCCTATGGAAACTAATGAGCTTAAAGGTGAAATTACCTCATTGAAAGTCAAAATGGAAGTGTGAAGAAAAGAAGGATGACCTGGAAAGCAGATTTAGAAGCAATCTTTGCATATTAAGCATTGCTGTGGGAAATAGTATAATTAGTTTTCTTCAGAACTGATTCCTTGGAATTGTGTAAGTGGTATTTCAGCTCCCAAACATCATGCAGAAAGAATATTAGATAAAATAGGTGGGAAAAAAAGCAAAATCCTCCCATGTTCTTCTTAAAATCAAGATGTTTTTTTCCTAGTTTTCAGTGACTGTTGACTTATTTTTAAGAGGGCAGACCATAAAAAATAAGGCTCCATTCCAGCAGACTTCTAAGGGGCCATAAGAAACCAGATTTTCAGAGCATAATTTGGAGTAAGCATTCACTTCCCAAATTCCTAACTCCTATTACTTGAATCAACTCATTTCCCTAAGCTCTTGCTGCAGGCTAAGCCATCTGCCCTACACAGTTCTGCTGAAGACTAGAAATTGATACCAAATGCATCTATTTTGTCTGCTGAATGGAAGAACTAATGATTAACCTTGGACTGTCAAATACCAAGTTTTTCCTGTTAAATACAATGAAAACAGTTTCAGAGGTTAAGCAGAATTTATCCTGTAGAGTTCAAGTACCTGAGCCACTCCAAGGGCTTTAGGAGCTGCCAGTGGCAATTTGTTCCCCCTCAGTCCCACCAACATTTTTCTTTATTCTTTATGGACTTGGAAGAGCTTTGGCTGTGCCAGACCTGATCTCTCAATAGTGCATAATTCCCAAATCAGCAGCTTCCTCAACCTAAATTAGTTACAAGTCATTTGTTGACATAATGGAGTATAAAACATTTAAACCCACCACTGCAAGTGCAGGGCCAGCCAAAATTACCAGTTTTAAAGGCTATCAGCTCATCTCTCTGGTGCATGGAACAGTTTTCACTTCTACAATACTTACCCTGAGTTTGAGTTTCACTTAAATTTAGCCTGACAGCTGCTTTAAGAATAGCAACACAGATTAGCTACAACATTAAAGGGTATCCAGCTTCAAGTATGGGAGTGGCAGCAGCACAAAAATCCTGGGATGCTAAACTGCAACTTGAAGCTTCACTCTGGCATCGCTGTCTTCCACCTCAGATAAAACAGGGTGCAGGCAAATCCTCCTATTTACCCAGCAAGGCTAAAGTTCTGTTCAGAAAAAGTTGTACTAACAGTAGTCATTTGAAACCTTGTAATTGATACAAATTAAATTGTAATAAAGATGAACACAGTATTACAGTAATTTCACCTAGGCTGCTGTTAACTCAGGTGGTAAAATACTTGTCACTTCGGTGCTTATGGTGTTGCAAGAAACTAAAGTAGTAACTATTTTTTAAAAAGTAGCAAACTTTTAAATTTGTTAGCATCTTGAAGCTCTCTAACTTCCATTTAATAGTCTTTTGCTTATATGATTTATTATACATCCTGTAGGGATACTGATGATCCTTTGCAGTATCATCTGACACTTTTAAGGGAGTTTGAGAATGACATAACTCATGTTATTTTCAGTTACTACAAGTTCAGGGATGGTATTTGCTTGTAAAATCTCAACATTCAAATAATTAACAGCTTGACCAAGTGTTGCATACCTCCGCTTCTGTGGTGAGAGTACATGCCACAGAAGAAACACAAACAGACAACTTCAGTAGCTTTTTTCTCTTTTTTTTAATCAATAACTTCTTAGTTCAGGAAAAAAAATAAACCACAAAAGAGAACTGGAAGAACTACTCACCACCTTCTTTATAAAAGAACTTTTCTCAAAGAGAGAGACTATATACCTTGTTCACCACTATGTCAAATCCTATCATAATCACCTCGGTTTCCACATCTATTCTACCACATTTCATGCTCAGCTTCCAAACATCTCTTATAAAGGAGGTGGGGATGTGCTTTAGACAGGTTAAAAATATGCTGCACCTTTAAAGTATTTAAACAATTACACCAAGCATAGTTCATACATTTATCACATTAACTATCACCTGGTAACCATACATTTGAAAAGGTCTAATGTAGAGTATGTAATACCCATGACAGATACTCTTACTTACTTAAGAGCATATAAAGATCAGGATTTATTCACCCCCCCCATCTGCAAGTCAACTTCTGATCTCTTCCTGGTACAACACAAATGACAAAAAAATCCCTTCATTCCATTGCACTACCGCAACCCTAAATGCATAGAAAGGCAGATTAATTACCTGTGACAGGGAAAAGGAAGAGGGGTTTATAAAAAGAATTTGAAGAACATCTACTGCACAGGTACTTTAGATGTTAAGCACATGAATTCTGCTGTTTGGGTTTTTTCCCCCAATTTTTTTTTCTTATGGTCACACAATACACCTCTACACAAACATAACTTGAGAAAGTGCAAGTTACTCCTGACCAACAAAACAACTTCAGCACAAAAGGCTTGAACACCAGCACAGTGACCAGGCTGTGCTGAAACCCATCTGGGGTGTGGGAGTGGTGAATGAGAATGTAAAGCACATTTCTGCATATAATGTGCAAAGGCTTGATCTCCACAACTGCACTCAATTTGCTACATGCACAGCCAGAGATGAAAATGAGATCAAAACCAGCTGGGAATGGTTGTCCTGAGAAGATACAATAACCATTAAAAAATCTAAACATAAAACACAAATACAGAAGCAACAGAACATTGTTAATAATACTAAAAGACAGAAACACACTGTTGTTGTTAAAAGAAGTTTCAAGTAATATTCCAGATCCAATTTCAATCCTACTCACAGGAGAAAATGCCCAGAGATTAGGAAGAGAAGTCCACACCAAAGTGTATTTTTAATAGCATAAGGGCATGGTCAATAGACCCATCCTTGCGACAGCTATTTCCAAAAATAAAAAATCTAAACAGAAAGACATCATTCTAATTAGCATTCATATTAAGATGTGCATTACTGGAAATGGTTGTTTAATTCACTGCAACCAGTAGACACGATGTGCTGCATCATTTGTGCTCCATTATATCACAAGATACTGTGTTTACACTTTTTAACATCCAAGTATAAATCCTGCTCATAAAATAAGGCATACTTAAAAACAACATGGTCTCTACAGAGGTAACTTTGTATGCTTTCTTCTCATTCTGCTTCACTCTTCTAGATATGATGAAAACAAAATTGGTCCCAGTCGAGGTTTGTCAACATTAGCAACCAGATTATGATCATATCAATTTGTAGGGAAGGGGGAAAGTTGGGATTTCTTTATTTTTAATGACACCTGGGACATCTCCTGAATGAGCTCTGCAGAAGGCATGAAAATAAAATCTACATTTCCTATGTCAGTGACACCACTCTGCCCCTTCAAGATCCCTATCTCTATCCCTATCCAGAAATGCCTCCATATTGCTACAATTTGTCCAAACTCACTCATTTTCTGTAACGTTGTTCCTTCCAGTAAAGCTGCTATATTTTGTTTTAAATTATAGCTTTTTCTACATTTTCACCAGTGTATACATGCTAGAGAACAGCTGCATTGCAGAGGTACATATTTAGCACATGGTATCAAACCAAAAAAGAAATGCAAAAAAATGAACCAGTGTGTCCTACTGGCTGCTCTATGTCAAAAGCACTGTTTGGTCTTCTGATAGAAAACATTACAGAAGTAATATTAGCAGAAGTCTGCTCTGCTTCAAGTATTACCCCAACTTTAAGTGTGATCTTCAAATTTTTGTGCAATTCTTTTTGTAATTTCACGTGAATAAAAACATCAACATGTCTAAACTAAGAAAGGAAACTGTACTACCTCCACTGTAACACTGCACATATGGTAGAAGCTTTAAGTTGAAACAGCTGTTTATTGGATGGATTTTTAAAAAAGAACTATTAATGTGGTTTCTAGCCCAAATGCAATGGGTAGCAACAAAATATCGGACTACCGCAAAATGCAGTTACAAATATACACTGACAATATCCTTCTTAAATATTAATGGCTCTTGAAATACCCATCAGATACTTTTACAAAACTTCTCTATTTTAAGTCTAACGATTTCTCTTAGTTTCTTCACAAGTAGTGCAAATACACTCCTTATTCTTAGGTCATCCCAAGATATGGCTGTTTTTTGTGAGTGTGATTTGTTTGTGTTCTTCACTGAAGTGACACAGGGACACTGTAGTCATGAGCATGGAATGCAATGCTTGCTGGACTACTTTGGAAAAAAAAATCTACCTTGTTCATGTACAGCTGTAAAATTCTACAAATTAAAAATTTCACATCAGATTACCTGATGCAAAAGTTAATGATTCCCTGCTATGGGGGAACTGAGCAGATCCCCTGAAACCTTAAACTGTACAAGCAGTGTAACAGGTTTTTGTCCCCTCTCTGCAGACTACAAGTTTTCAGTTCTTGAATCGTGTTTGCTCACAAATGTGATTGAATTTCCTAAAATAAAGAAAAACACAAGAGTATTAAAATTTAACAAAGTTCTCAGAAGTCAGGTAACAAAAGCAAGTCAGCATCTTGCACAGGGTATTTTAAATGTTAAATAGTCTAAAGCAGACCATTTACACACTAAAATCTCTTTTTCAGAACCTGTTTAGATCATACTTTACTGCCATTTTACATGTAACAGGATTTTCAACATCTCTCCTGCCTAACCCTCATTAGTTTTATTATGCACACAGAAAACCTGTTATTAAAAAGCATTCCTCTATACTTCTGCATACTTCAAACCCAGAAGGCAATTAAAACAGGAATCGGTGAATTAATTTTCCCCTGCAAGATATTAGTAACTTTTAGTAGACAGCAAGAAGTCATTAAGAACTAGAATTAACTAGGCTAATTATACATTTCAACATAAACACATTCTCTCAGTGGCTTAGAATCTTCTGGAAAGAAAAAGTTTTTCTCAGCCTGTATTATGTAAGTTCTATGGGAAGGGCAAACCTGTTTTCATGGATTAAACAGATAACATAATTTAGTACCAAGCACTTCTTCCCACTTCTCAAAAACATTTCACTGTTCACTCCTTGTTTTTCTCTTGCTTGGGCCATGTGACACACAACTGGAACAGAAGTTGGGGTGTTGAGTATGCCACTACATGTGGAGGAAATGGTGCAAATGAAACCCTGAATTTCCCCCACAGCTGGATTATATCAAAGAGCAGAAAAACCTTGCTCATGTAACCTAACTACTTAGCTAACAATTTAGCTCAATTTAAAAAATTAAAAAATTATCTGGACACAAAGGAGTGGTATGATAGGATTGTTTGTTCTTATGTATTTTAGGAACTAAGTGTAGCAGCCAGTAAAGTTCTAGGAAGGACTAATGCTTAGGAAAAAAAAGAAAGAAGAAAAAAAAAAAGGAAAAAACCCCCGAGTCATTTTTATTCTAGATGAAATTATCCACAACACGAACCAAGATGACTGGTGAGTACTTTGATATTGAATTAGCGCTAACATTTCAAAACAAAATCTCCTCTGGGAACACAGACAGTCCTATAATGTGAAGTTACAGATAGCAGAGGTACTTCAAATTACATCTGCAACTTAAATCCAAAATTATTTTTGAAAGCTATTTGGTAAAACCCTTGAATTTGTAAGAGACTGCAGATGAATATTTTACAAGTCTGTCTTATGATCTGCTTGCCTGAGCTGCACAGACTGGTTATTTTCAACCCACAGTACCTGAAATATTAAAGGAATTATGCTAAGTGGGTATGTACATTGCAACATTAGAAACATACTGCAGAATCTACTATTCATTAAGGCAATTTCTCACTAAGGGGTAACAGCTCCTCTATCTTAAATTACATTGAGAATTTAGAGAATTATTCATAAGGCAAGAAGGATTTTTCAACCCTCCCTGAAACCAGTTAGCTCTTAGGGATAAAACCTTTGTTTTATTTTATGAGTCTTTAATATTTGTCTTCATGTGCATCTTTTTATAAGAATCAAACTGCACTGGTCAGAGGCCTTAATATTTTTATTCAAGAAGCCTGATTTACTTTGGAAGGGCATTTCTCATAAATCACCAGACACCAGGAGTCCAAGGCTGGTATTAAAACTCTTGACAAGTAGAGAGTTAATCTCTTTTCAGGCTCAATATTTAATTTTTGAGACACGCCATATTCCTTGGGTCAGAGATGTGAGACCTAGAAACTTCTTTGGGAACCTGCTGTGGCTTATGTTACATGCTCCAAGCTGCTCCTGTTGCTAATTATTCCTACCAACTGATCCCTTCAATAGAAGCTGCACTTCACTGACAGAATCCTTCCACCCCAATGGGTGGAAAAAGACTCAAGAAGTGTCAGCCATGGGTTACATCAACTTACAAGTGCTGGCAGTGCCCTTGACATGCACAGAAGGCTCATTTCAAAGTTGTGTTACGAACAAAAATGACAAAAAAACTTCCCAATGTTCACCCAATACTGCTTTACGCTGCAAGTTCTGGCACTTCAAAGGCTACTTTTTAGATTGTTGTTGGTTTGTTTTTTTTGAGGAACACAAAGCAAAACCACCTTCTGAAGTGTACAACTTACATGGCATGATGTGCTTTGACCTGAGTTCGACAGTTGCGTCCCCAGTAGCAATCAGGACGTGATGTGACAGTCACTACAAGAAGAGCAAATGAAATGCTACATTTATTACAAAAGTCATTAAAAGTGACCCAGATTAAGCCACTGCTAATGGTGCTTACTCATCAGAAACAAGACATGATTGGCAAGAAACGACTGCAGAACTATATTGTTTCACCTTTCTGGAAACTAAGCAAAAACTCTGTGAAGGACAAAAAATTAGTTTTTAATGTTAAGGCAATGCAGACTTACGATGAAAGTATTTGGTTCTCAGCACTGTCAACTGAAGTTTTACCATTTAGTTTAATAGAGATGGACTTGATTAGACACTCAGCATTTGTCTACATGCATTTCTATACAAAAGAATTTATTAATTTGGGTAGAGTTTGCTGCTTTCCCTCACCTTCACACACATTACAACTCAGCTGTCCAGCAGCTGAACTGAAAAGCAATGCTAAGGGCAAACCAGGTACACAATTTTTGCTCATTATGCACAGGAGGACAAGCAGAGTTCTCAACATCCTAAGACTGGGAAGATGTTGCTAACAGCAAGAACTAAATTGACAGAAGTAATATTTAAAAGCAAACTGTTGGAACGATTCTGTTCCAAACAAATTTAGGTCTGAAGGAGGCACAGTTGCTTGCACACTATTTTATACTAAAACTGTAAATGCAAAGATTTAGAATCAGTTTATGAAAGCATTCTTGTTCCTAGCTGAGAGCCAGTAAAATGCTAAATTGTTCAGAAGATTCTCTTTTCACTCTGCAGATATACTTATTCTACAGATGAGAAATGATGCTGAAAGAAAAGGTTCCATTAGGGAGTCTGAAAATAACTATACACAAGCTTAGCAGCTGACAAGTAAAGCAAGGAGTGTAAGACATTAGCCCTGCAACAGGATTTGCACTGGGCTACATGGAAGTGCCAAAAGAACACCAATACAAGGATAAAACTGATATTAACTCTTAAATTACTTTTCCCCTCCTTACTGTGTAAAACAATCCCCACCTGGCAATTCAGCAACAGGAATATTCTGCCTGTACTGGTAGGCAAGTTCTCGAAAGCTGCGAAGGCCACAACAGTAGCAAAGCACCGTGTTCCCAGTAATTCTGTAATCTGGGGAGAAAACCATTTTGTAAAAAAGTAAGGCTTAATAAATCAGGTTTAATTAAAGAGCCAGGACTGGTTCTGTATACAGAACTCCAAACTTCTTGATAGCATTGCTGAGTTACATCCAGATAAGGAGTCATGCACGTGCAAACTGAACACAACACATACCTGACAACATAAAAACTCCTCTTTGAAGAGCTAAGAGACTTTCATTTAACATATTTTTCCATGTCAGACCCCTGGATGCCAGGTAATCCTGAAAAGAGCAATTTAAGTGTTTAATCTAGAAAAATCTCCAATCTCAAAGAGTAAGCAAATCTATCAGTAACTATGTTTTCAGAATGGGTTTATGCTAATGGCAAGTAAAAATTAAATACCAGTAACTTAATTAGTATGATACATTCAGACTTCCAATAAAACCTCCCAGTAAGTATCTTCTTTTCAGGTCTCCACTTTTGCCAAAAGTTGGCAAATAGATTCATTCCAGTCACACTCTCATTTACCTCAAAATCAAGATTTCATCCAGTTTACCTAATTTAGGCAAGCTTGTTATAATATGGGCAAAATATTTTCCATACAAGTTAGTGTGAAATTTAACTTGTCTCAGACAAAATATTTAACAAGCATTGCTTTCCTGGCATGTTTTTATTGAATTATTATTCTCTTAAATAATATTTTGGCTGATCTTCTGGAGCTCATTTAATCAGCCTTTTAGAATCAGGTTCTGCAAGGAACACAGTGCTGCCACCATAACTATTAGGCAGCATATCACTTCCATTTCATCAGTGAATACATCTTAGATTTTGTACATTTGTTATTATCACACACAATGATTTTTAAACATACCTTTAGGATATCTGATTCATAGTGGTTGTTATTCAGGACACCATCTAAACACTTATCACCAAGATTTATTTCTAATCAGAACAAGAAGAAGAAGAAAAGTTACTACTTCTCACCCAAACCCTGTGGCCCTCACTATTTTCTCAAGGTTCTTCTCTTTCCTGAAATAACATGCACATGCTCATGTGAACACCAAGTACATGACTGTATCCAACATTTGCTAATGCATGTGATTTATAACTTCTAGTGGCAAAGACAAAATACTGAGATTTTAAAACTTCAGCTTCAGTCCACAAACACTACCAAGCTGCACAAATTACCAGTGCTAGTAAAGCATATTCCATTAGCTCCAAACTGCAGCCAAGCCACTCCAACTGTTCTATTTTTTTTTTAAATATCAAAAAACCTTGAGTTTCAGAAACTTGCATGTTTAAGAGGGCAAGGTTCTTTTCTAATCTGTTACCATCAGATGTTCAGTGCTCTTGCACTTGTTTGTATGATTCTCTTACTAGAATGAAATACACCATTTTTTACATTGGAAAGAATTGTGCTCAGCAAGTGTAGTTTCTAAGCCCAATACTGTATGAAGACAAAGTCAAATCCTCTCCAAGCTGACACACGCCACTTCAATTTTTTGTGTTTGTGGTGTGAGGGCACAGGCCTTGCTTCTTTTGCATGACTGTGCTACGAACTCATCTATGTCTCTTAAATTACTTAAAGTTCAAGACAGGCAGACATTACTGCAAAGTGAACAGGCTGATAAGAAAAGAATGACTCCACAATACCACAGAATGGTGCCAAGCAGCCGAAACACGCCATGCGAGTGCAGCCCCAGTACAAGTGACAGAAGGGCTGCAGACAAACTGTGCCTGTAAAATAACAAAGAAAACCACTGTAAAGACCTGAACACAAAACAAACTCAGTTGCCATTCTCATAAATCAGTAACAATAGAGCCCTAATAATCTTAGTTTTAAAAAGGTACCACTTTCTCATTTAAAATACATTATTTAAAAGACTAATAAATTCTATAAAGGAAGATTCTTTCATGCTGTCACTACCAGAGTCCAAATAAAGAAGATTTATATAAAAAAAGTCTTCCAAGTAAATTTAAGTTTAATAATAAATAAGGAGAGAGTTAGTTCTGTAGCAAATAAAATAAAAAGTATACACACATTGCTGAGGAGCAACATGAGGATTCTGTTCACGCTCTGCTCTTCGGTCAGGCATTGGCTGAAAGCAGCAGGTGCATATTACATGACTTCCTTGAGCAGGACACACGTATTCCTGAACAGCTGGATGAGTTAAAAAGGGAAAAAAAAAGATTGAACAATTTACACAATTGCAATCCGGATGAGGAATCTCAGGGAATATTAACTTAAGATGTCAAAGTAACAAGGAACCTTTTTACAAAGACTATGAAACAGCAGAAAAACAGCATTTAGACTTCTAGACTGCACAGATCTGTAAAATATTTCAGTATGTAGAAAAGTTTAAGAACTTTTCAACCATCAGCAACCCATTTTGGACAATCACAGCCAAATGTATTTGCAAAGACACTGGTGTGGAGCTGCTCTCACAGTCCTGTGAGAGAGAGCTTGCTTAGGTCTAACTTAGTTCATTGTACCACAGCTCATTGCTTAGCTCAGGGGAGTTGGAGATGATCTTCAAGGGTCCCTTCCAACCCCAGCCCTTCTGTGACTCTCCCTCAGTGTCTGAGCTGCAGTCTTTTAGTGCTGCACTCCCGGGGCAATGTGACACTGACCTGCAGGGAAGTTGGCAGAGGTTGATGGAGCATCTCCCAGAGCCTGCATTCCTCCTGCCTCTGTCTCCTGGCCTGTGCCAGACACAGTTGGAACAGAGTGTCTTCGGTAGCCTGGGCACTGTCTGCATACTATATATGGTTGGCTGAAAGAACAATATGAAATTATACCAAACAAATGCAAATACAACTTACATCAGTATGCTAAACAAGGTTGGTCAGACTCCCAAAGTTTCAATTTAGGATTTCCTCCTTCAGTAACAGATAAAAGTTTATGTAACTTGGTACCTAGCTCTAAAGTCTGCTGTTGTGACAGATAAAAACTTGGGGTTTTTTAGTATTCCTCAAGAAGTTTTAAACAAGAGGAAAAAGAAAAAAAAAGAGCAATGTGACCAAAAGAGAGAGGAACAAAGCTGAATAGTTATCTACAAGAATTCTTATGTTTCTCTGTAGACATTGAGCAAAAAGTATTTGCTGTTGAAAATAAAGAGGAGGTTTTTTGGTACTTGGGCATTCCTGGAGTCAAGCATCAGCTGCTTTGGTACCATACACCAAGTGAAAGCAGCATTCCAGACACATAAGAAAGCACAATCACTGCATTCATAGGATCATGGACTGCTTTATATCCTGATAAGATCTTAGCCAGAAACCTGTCCTTTTTATTGCACAATTCAACACAGAACTGTTGGTCGCAAACTGAATCTTGCTGGACTTCCAGGAAGTTCTAATTTCTGCTGATTGCTCAAGGTTCAAAAGGATGGCAAGCAAAACTACCACATTAGTTACTGTCAAGAACAACAGTAAGATTGCTTAATCTGCAATCAGATTCTGGCAATGATCATGGAAACACTATCAGCAATAACAGCATTTGTGAAATTAGCTCAGTTTGTGGTCTGTGCATTCAAACACAGGCACATGGAAGTCAGCACACAACTTAAAAACAGACATACCTGATATCTGAGGATTCACTATCTACATCAGACAATTCCAGTAAATCTTCAGAACTTCCCTCTTCATCTGAAAAAGATCTCCGCACCTTAGGCTGCAACATGTCTTGAGTAATTTTGTTTCTGGCATCCATGCTCCGAACATCATCTTCATTGCGACATTTATCTGGCACAAGAACCAAATTCAAATTTCAAGAGAAAATAACACCTCACATCCCTTATCTGCACTCTACTTTCTTAACACAGTTACCATTATTGTGTTTTCATTTCCATAAGACTTGTTTTTGGATGAGAGAGTTCTAGATCATCTTAGTTAAATTCCCCTCTCTGTTAAGGAGGTCCAGTATCAGGTAACTTAAGTTTTATCTTCAAGAGGTCACGATCAAAGTTAATTAAATCTACATTCAAGTATATTTTTAAAAAAATATCCTTCTCATGATTAAGTAACAAATTAAAATGAAGCATTCTTAGCATACTCAATTATTAAATCACCTTCCACAGGTTGTGGAATGTCATGTTAAATGCACTTGTTTTCTGACAAAAAAACTGTCAGAGGAAACAGCAGGGTAAAAAAACCACAGTTAAGTGTGTCCTGACATCAGTTATGCAGCTCATGTGTGAAATGCATCAGATTCTGCCACAGACACTGTTCAACTTGCCTGGATGCTGAATCAGATAAGCTTCAACCAAGTTGTTCAAGATATGATTTTTACAAATACGTTCTACTGGACAACGACAAGTTGGACATAAAGAAGATCTTTCCATCCATCCTGAGTAGCAGGCAGCACAAAAAGTATGCATACAAGGCTGCAAGCTGGAAAACAAAGAAATGGAATCAAAATACAAATTGTTCATTTTTTCAGATACATCCAGAACCCTGAAAAAACTATTTAGCATTGATTTGACTATCTACATAAGGTAGGAAAAGGAAAATCAAGAGGGCTTGTGAAAATGCTGATTATCCTGACCTCCTCAAACAGTTGTCACTGAATGTCTTGCATTATTACCACATGATTAAAGCTTTTGTCACTCTTACATACCTTACACAGTCATGCAGCAGTTCTTGGCAGATAATGCAAGTTAACGTCTCTTCCATCTTATCTGGTTTCAAATTTGATGTTTTTGCATCTTCAGAGCCAATTTTAATTATACATTCACTTGGAGCTGCTGGTGAAAGATTTGGACAACTATCTTCATCTAAAAAGACAGAAGGAGATAGTTTTTAAAACTTTTTTAAACTTATTTTTATTCAAGTATTAAAAAAATCCCTGAAAGATATGCACTGATTCACTATTCACTGGCTACAGTCCCAAAAAACGTTCTTGCTTTACACACTACAGCTTCTGCTACTGAAGACATTATTTTCACAGATCCAGAAATCAAGTGAGACACAAGAAACAAGCTGAAGGACTGATGACAGCTGTTTTAATTCAATTTGGAGGGGCAGGGGTGAGGGTTAAGTTGCTAAATACTATAGTATACTAGCCTCCTTTTAGTTTCTTCTTAGCAGGTTCCAAACCTTCCTCTTCCCCTGTTGTTTGAGAATCTGATTCTGCATTTTCTTTGTCAGTGATTTCTGGAGCAATTGCAAAAGCTTCAGCATTCACATCCACCTTTTCATGCCTGTCATGCAGTGCTCTTACACACATGGATTCTAAGATGGGGAAAGCAGGCACAGGAGTGACAACTGAGGACTGTGATCCTATAAAATAAAAAGAGAAACATGAACATGGCTGCACACAGCTATGGGACGTGTAAACAAAAGGTACTCAAACCCTGATGTGGCATCAATCCAAACATCTGAATAGAAAAAAGGGGAGCAGAAAAGCAAAGTCTGCATAACTTACTAAACACACTCTGAACCAATCTGCTAACTGGAAGACCTGAGGGAAAAGAACATACTAGTTGTGTAACTTAAAATCCCCATTCCTCTTTCAGTTGTGGAGTATTTATTCTTAAGACTATTATCCACACCAGGTCTTCCTGACAAAGATGCCTCTAAAGTCTGCTGAAGTCCTGATCATACGTAACAGGTTGGGACCACAGCAAAGGGAAAGCTTTGTTTCCATAGGAGCCAATGAGGTCCCAATGAGCTGCATACAGGAGCTCTCACAATTCCTTCCAACTCATCCATCAGGATTTACCCTGCCTGCTCGTAGAGAGAAAGTTAAAATGCACATATCTACCTGGTATTTTCACTAGAACTTTACAAAGCAAATTCTAAAGACCGAGACAGGGGTAAGAGATCAATCTGTTTAAACTAAAAACTGGAGTATCAGTTGATGAGCTGGACTCAGTGATCCTGATGGGTCCCCTCCAACTCACTATATTCTATGATTGTGTGATGAAATTTCAAATACTTGACCCCAGCCTCACCAGATGTAGATGGATTATCGTGCTGAACAGATGCAGACTCAACCGGAGAGGTAGAAGAAGCATTAAAGAGGTTTGATGTAGAAGTAGATGGCTGTGGTTCCTCATAGCAAGACTGAGTAGCTGACAGTGATGAGGTAATTTGGGTCTCATCATTACTTCTTCCTGTACTTGAGGTATCTTTGGTCACATGGCATTGGTTTTCTACATTAACTTCTACAGTTGGAAGGGGGAAAAGGAAAGAAAAATATCTGTGTGACAGTCACCACATCATGGCTTCAAAATTCCAAGGAATCAAACTCTCTCAAGAGGGTTACATTAGTCATTGGAGCTTAGCTCCTCTTCATGGATCTTGAATTACTTCCTTACCTACTGGTTCTTGAGTTGCATCATGTTTTGTGTTTAAGGATTCATAAAGATAAGCAACATCTGAAAGAGATTTAAAAATATTACTCAGGCTCTTTAAACAAAGATTCACTAAACCTAATCCCACATAAACAATTTCTATTCACAAGTGGCTGCATCCCCAAAGTGTCTGACAATGGAAGAGGCAAATGAGGGGTCACCTTAATAGCACCATGTTAATACTCCTACTTAGGAGGTAATTAGGAGCAGCACAGCAAGATCTTTTCTTCTCAGGAAACCAGGCAGAGCAGCTTTTGTGTGACGTTTAACTTGTGCCAGCCATGGAACCAGAGGCTTAATCATTTCTTAAACCTAAAATCTGCTCTGTCAGAACAGACTGTATTTTTACTGATACTTGAATCAAAGTTCTTCGAAGAAGCTTATTATTTCTGAGCTCACTTCTCAACCTCTTCAATCAATATTATTTCATTTCTTTGTGAGATACATGAACTCTCAAAAATACAGATTAGGACATGCCATAAGTTTCAGCCAGAAACTAATTTAGAACCTATTAATAACACCAACTGGATAATATCCTTTTCTTTTCAATCTAACTTCAATTTAACACTGTTCCAAAAATTCCTCTACCTTGCTACCTTTTTGTCACCTCCAACCACCTCCAAGCAAATAAGACTGGCTTAGTTTGTAGCAACCCTTTTTCTGATCAGAAGTTAAAATATTGTCTCCTTCAGTAGGACTTAGAAGGGCCAAATAGGCATGCCAAATCTAAATTCTTCTCTGTGTTTGAAGATGGAAAAGGTGAAAAAGCAAAACTGGAAGCTTGGTAATTTAACTACTTATTAACCTAAATGGAAATCAGTAATTGAGTTCATTGTCTGGAAAATCCACACAAGTGATTCATCTAAGTAGCATCAAGTGCAATAGTGCCAATTGAGAAAGGATTTGTGACATAAACTGTACAGACAGAAAAATACCACTTATCACTGCTTCATGTAACATTTACACCAGACAGCATAAATCTGTCTGCATATACATTAACAGCAATTTCATAAAGCAAGTATTGAAACAGCGAGTATGTATCTAGAACTTTTTAATTAACAGGTTATATGTTTATTGCTGTATGAAAATTGTGAATACAGCACTGTTGAAGGTTTACCAACCCTATTTTCACTGAAGGGCTATCCCCATCTCCCCCCCCCATTTTGCCTCTTCCCTCTTTAAAACAAAAAAAGCCAACCTACACATACAAAAAATCCACACACACAAAACAAAAAGCTTTTGCAGCCTTTCCTACTGGTGCTAAAATCTGCTTCACTGGGATATATAAAGTATCACTAACTACTCCAGCAATCTGACTTCTAAAAGAAGCACTGGACATGTGATTAGAACCTCATTACTTACCATCCCATGCATTAGTTCTACCAAAATTACTTCTAGGCACATTTAAATTTCAGACAGTTGCTCAGATTTGTCTCTGTAAAAACTGGCACATCCA
The DNA here is from genome assembly GCA_013396995.1 of Dicaeum eximium. Taxonomy (NCBI): domain Eukaryota; kingdom Metazoa; phylum Chordata; class Aves; order Passeriformes; family Dicaeidae; genus Dicaeum; species Dicaeum eximium. The sequence goes on along the minus strand of VWZP01008898.1, from coordinate 1,072,296 downwards.
TGACCTCTTCTCTAGAGACTTGTTTTTAAACACATTTCTCTTTAAAGCAGAACTATTCAATTTTATTATACTGATATTTCTTTTCCCTCCTGACTCAAAAGAAAATGACTAAGCATGCCATTTAAAAAGCATTATTCACTTACTGTTCTCTGGCTCATTTTTTCTGTAAACAACATAGATCACATCCCCAGTTTGTAATGGGTATGTCTGCTTCTTAACCACTTTCAGTTTATTAATTACTGTTCCATTAGTACTGTAAAGAGAAAGAAAAGATAACTTAGCATAAATGTTTTCATAATTACAGGGCAGAAGGAACGGAAAACACAAAATCTTCTTAAAGAAGAAAAACTACTGGCTGCCCCCTAAAAATGTAAGTGGACTAAAAAATATATTTTTTTTAAAAAATAAGTCTACAAACAGAAATGCAGAAATGCATTTCAAAGACAGAAATGCAGAGCTACTGGAACTTTAAAACTCATCTGCAGCTATTGGTAAAGAGATGGCAGTTGACAGACAAAAGACCCCTGATATTTGGCCAATGTCTCCAAATAATTAATGATTGTTTCTGTACAATAGTCTCCACCCTTTAAGTATAAAATCTGAAAGGACAATAAGAATTCTATTCAAGAAGTTCCAGGCCGTGTTTTCCATTTAAAACTGGAAATCTCATAAGACCTTCTGTGACAAAGGAACTTCTCCTGTACAGTCAGGGATGCCATGCAGTGTTATTTTTTTTCTCCTCCTTCAAAAAGGAAAAAACCTAAAATTGTGAGATTACTTCAACTGTTTGCAACTTGAAAGTGAGAAGCTGACGAGGTGGAAGAAGGTGATACATAATGAAAGATTAATTTGAATGAATTATTTTGATATTGATAAAAAATTCAAAACTTATAGAAGAAATTAAACGACAGAAAAAGAAAATGCAGAGCATTGCTGATTAATTCTTTTATCCCCTTAACTACGGGTGGTGATGCATACACAAGCCATTAACGTTTTATAACCAAGTTAATTTATTCAAGTACTGAATAATTCCAGCTCACTTGCAGTAAGCATCCTCCAGGGCTGCAGCCCTCTCGAATTTCAGACTTGTGCCACTCAAAATTTCAGCAATTGGTACCAAATATGAATGAACAGAAAATATCTGCTTTTCCCTCTCTGCAGAGCAGCTGCAAGCAATGACACAAAGCTGTGCTGCCACCTCCTGGAGGCACGGCCCGTGCCCAGGGCACCAAGGACTGTCCCTCACTGCAGGGAGTTATTCGGAAATCAGCACCTTCTCCCTCCTCTCTTCTGACACTAAAGTATGAATTCAAAGTGCAAAAGGAAAAATAAGCCCTTTGGAAGCACTACAGCAAGTCGTGATTGAGATATTAGCCCTTGGTCTTGCTGCTGCAGCTGCTTCCACAATCTGTGTGGTTGAATCAATGAATCCAACATAGATGAGATACCAAAAAAATAGAAATGCTACTTTAAACTTTCAAGAAATGAAAAAAAAAAATTTGGGTCACACTGATGAAACTTCAACCTTCTTCTACAAGCAAGAAAACTACTTCTAGCTTGTCCTTGTCCCCTCAGACATACAGATGTTGACTAGGCTGAAAGACATGAGCACTGAAGAACCAGCAGAACAGAAATCACTATATGATTGCCAAAGTTTAGCAAATAAGAAGAAAATGGAATTTTAGTCAGTCTGTTAAAAACAACATTGATTTTTAACTTCATACCGATGGTAGTGATAACATATTTAAAAAGATTGTTGAACCAAAAATAGTATCTCCTTGAATTGCCAAATAAACAGTAAAGTTTACACCAACCTCTGAAACCTGTCAGAGGTCCTTTAAAAAAACTAGGAAACATCAAATTTGATCTCCTCAGTTTTCCAGAATGCATCTCTCATCTGCCCCAAGTGTTCTAGACCTTCATTTGTAATAAATAAGCTAAATTCAAGTAACAAGGCTTGTCTTTTACTGAATTTTAACTTCTACAAGCAATTCCTAGCCCCAACATTTCACTAAACATAGTGGGGGGAAATGTCACAATAATGTATTTTATGTAGTAACTCTGTCATGACTGCCAAGTTCCAAGATTATTCTGGGGGACAATAACACAAGGTATTTTTGGGGAAAGGAAAAACCCCAAAATATCACACATCTAGTAACCACTCAGGCTTGGTTTCACAAAGCAAGATGCTGAAATAGCTATGCAAGACCCTACTCATCAAATTGACAACAGACAGCCAAATCTTTTCAGTTCTGTAGTTACACAGACTTCAATGAGAGCTGACTAATGAATTATTTGGCACACATGGATCCAAATGAAACAGGAATAAATGGACATCACTTAACACAGAAAATCATAAGCTTTTTCTTCAATGCATTATTGAATGAAAGCAGTTGTATTTATCTCTCAGCCAACAACCAAAGGGAAAAAATTATTCAACTATCCCAGATAATTGTATCAGTCTTGCACTTCCAATTCCAGGCTTCAGCATGAGGCTTTTAACAGATATGGTGACAAGCCAGATTAATGTTGTGGGTATTTTTTAACCAGACATACATCATAAATTATGACATTTGTACATTCCTCTGATGTTTCAAATTAAACTCCCCATAAAATAAGTAGAAAGTACAATGAGAATCCCAAATATGAAGGCCATTCATTAGGACTTGGTATTGAATTGATGCCAACTGGCTGTACCATTTTTCAAGGGGAAAAGAAAAGCAGTACTATCAGATATAAACTGTCTGTGTTGTGAAACTATGTCACAAAAGGTTCCAGTGTCACTTTTTTAAACAGTGAAAGAAAAAAAAAAATCAGGCCTTGACTCAATTCCAATGTGGTTGATGACTCTACAGTTTCATTAATGAACCATAAATTCTGTTTGCTTCCCAATCCCATCTGCTGTGCAGAATTGATATGAACAGCTTCACTCAGAACAGGGTTACTTTTGAAGTAGATGAATGATCTATGTGTTGTAAGAAACTTTCATATCCTTCCAAGAAAAATGCCAGTCTAATAATTTCCAATAATTATTTGCGTCCATCCAGGAAAAGAACATAGCTTATGTTAAAGCTTCTGGGTTAACAGTTATCTGACATTAAAGTGCATATTATCCTAAACACACTGTAAACTGAAATGAGTTTTGAATTCTGTTAAGATACAGAATCCCTTCTGTACTGTATTCTCCACTCTTTCAATGTTCAGACATAGCTCTGACTGGAGGGTGAGGGTAGCAGAAGGGACACCAGCACCAAGTGCAGATCAACCTCTCATTTACCCACAGAAGGGACTATCTGCTTGCCTGTCATGAGAGTATCAGCCTTGTCTAAATAGTTTCCTGATCAGAAACATCACCTAGTACTTAGAATCTTAAAAAGGAAAAAATCTTAGAAAATAACAAGAAATTACACCTAGTTGCCTTTAAAATTTCTTTTTCAGAATGTAGACTCTTACAACTGCTTTTACTGGGAGAAACCCAACTGCTGCCTCCACTATGTTAGGTCAGCTTGTACAGTTTGTTTTCTTTCAAGCAGTATAAAGCAACTAGTGCATGGTTTGGAAAAATAAGCAGAAACATATCCCAAAGGACGGTGACTCTGAGTATTTTACTATTTGCTAACTCTTGGCTTTTGTTACTTCCAAACTTTTTTTTACTCAGTAATTTTGAAAGCTCTACACATTTTCTTTCACCTGCAAATTTTGGTTAATTCTTTCAAAGTATATTCAAGAACCCATTAAGATATCAGAAGATAAAATGTTGGCTGTCTACATATATTTGATTATAATCTTTGGATTAGATACAGAGAAACAAAGTCCACTCAGTTTGCTGTCCCACACTCACTGCCTCCTCCAATGCATTCCTCTATGCCAGAAAAATCTGAGCTTAACCACAGCAATGTTTCCAAATTATTTTCCACTTCAGAGAAGAAAAAGCTGACCTTGCAGTATTTTTCTGTGAATCTGGGCATCTGTACTGCCAACTCAAACATTCAAGAATCGTCTTCTTTTAGCCTGACTTTTTTTGAACTCATCTGCTCTTTGGTACAAACATTGGAAGACTCAGAAGAACCAGAAGAGTCTTCTGCAAGCAGTCATATCAAACCTGTCTGGTTTCCTGATTCAGCAATTGGCAGCCCCACTTCAACTGACAAGAGGGAGAGCACTCCAGAGGTTTACTCTTTGTTAGATACACAGAAGTGTAACAGGCAGAAGCAATTCCCTGGCAATGCTCCATGGGTGCAGCCTTCCTGCTACACTATCTTGTAACAGGCCTCACCTTTGCATGAATACACCACACAAAAAATTAACTTTAATTTGGCTTTGCTAGTTTTCTGCTGGCTGCACCTTCTGCCTCAGGGGGTAGGTAAGGGAAAAAAAAATAGGTAGGAATGTTTTTGCATCATGCACAATTTATTTAGCTTGTTCTGTCATAACATTGGTTTAAAGCAATTCTGCCAGGGACAGTTTCTCAAGTGAGATTTACAGCTACCCTCTGAGACTGCCATGATAGGCAAACATGGCTTGGTTTGCTGTTTGGAACATCCTGAAATTTAGGATTATAGTGGAGAATGACAACTATAAACCTTTCCCAGACATCCCAGCTAATTTTTTTTCCCCCAAAGAATTTAGCATTCCATCCCACAGCTTCTGGGAGTACAAACCCCACAGGAATATATTCAGGAACTTATTCTGGATATCCTGGACCTATCTCTAATTACAACCTTGAAGAGGAGAGGGAATACATCCCTACCAGGTTTTCAGACGACAACAAAGCAGGGGCAGAGCTGCCATCAGGGGCACTTTGGCAGCCCAGCGGAATGTGCCCGTGATGGACAAAGATAGAGAGGAAAGCTTCACATTTGAGGTTTTGAAGGATATCATGTTGAATCTCTGTTTCAACCCAAGAGGCAATTAAGTATGTTATTATGGTAGCTCAGGGTAGTATTAAATACCTGCTGAGCTTTTGACAAAAGTCCCTCCAAGAACATTCTGAGAAACCAACCTTGTATCTTCCAATGACACTTGACCAGACTCTTCATCCACTATGATTTTACAGTGATCTCCAGACACCAACTTGTTGCCAGGGAAAGATAAGTCACAGCCTTAAAAAGAAAGATTTTCCAGCAAGCTTAAAAATACACATTACACAGTCAGATTAGCATTCTACATGGCTATAAATATGTCATAAACTGACTCATGTACATCTGCAATAGTTCAAAACTCGTGCTGTCACACAGGCAGCAACACAGCCTAGAGTGAGACACAAATACAAGTGGTGAGATAGCCCCATGTGCTGATATAACCATTTCAACCATTTGAAGATGTTTCAGTTCCCTTTTTCCTTCCAATCCTAGCCCTCTAAGATAGAAATCAAATCACAATTACTCTGTTCTAGAGTGCTACAGAAATACCCACACATCTGAAGTGCTCAGTTTAACTTCTAAAGGCACACATGTCACAGCACTCAGGTCTTTTTCCCCATCATAGTAATGCTGATTCACTGGATTTAACTTCTGTTTTATTCTGGTGTACTGGGGGAAGTAGTAGGAACCAATAACTGATTAAAAAAAAGAAGAAAAATTATTATCACTGTTCTTACAGTCTTTTGTTTGTTTATAAACAGGGAAGTTTTTCTCATCTCTGTTGACAACATTATTATGTTAATAAAGCTGAAGAGAATTACAAATCCAGGACTAAGATTTAGGGATACACACAACGATGTGATAAAAACCTTCCTAACTACAACCCAAAGGCTCTGAGAAAATCTTGTCTTTTTACTTCACTTTAACATTGAATATTCAAAGCAACACTCAAGGTTCTCCACTGATCTGTCACAAAGGACTCAAAGTACTTGCTTACACCAAAGTTACAATTAACAACCATGATTCCCCTCCACCTATTCACACTGTGGGTGAACTGATATCAACAACAGATCCAGAAGGAAAGCAGCAGCCACTACATCATATTGCTTATAAAGTCACAATTTGGTATTCTAGTAGCCATCCATTTAACTAATCCATTAGCAAACAGCTACCAGAGCAACTGAACAAAAAAGAATTCACCTTTTTTTCTGCCAGACAACCCTCAAACAGACATCAGCTTGAAGAATTTACCAACAGCTTAAAGATAAGCAAACTCAATAGACATCATCAACTGTAAATTTGCAAAACATTTTTCCTACAAGACACTCTCTGCCTTTCTCATAGAGCTATAGCATCTGGTGTTTGTTCTCAACTATTTACAGGAAGTGACTGATCAGCCAAACAGCTTGAACTGATGAACAGGAAAAAGAAAATTAGCACCGTCAAGGCAGAGTAAAAGAAAGTTAAAACACTTCCTTGTTTCGAATACAGTTAAAACATTTCCTTGTTTCAAATACAGTAAGCATGAAATCCTTTAAAATAAAGGCAAGAAGTACAAGTCGTAGACTCTGTGAATAAAGCTTTCAAATCGACTCCAGAGAAACTTTCAGAACTTGTTGGCAGTCTTTATATGGCCAGAAGAATTAAGGGCTTTTATGTGGGTGTTTTCTTTTCTGTGAAGCTGAAGCATTTTGCATTGCAGTTCCAACTTACTTTAACCACAGAAACGAAATGAGAACGTAAACAAGACTGAAGCACAGAAACTTCTGAATCAACAGCCGGGTTTCCTTATTTATACAAACTACCACAGACTACCTAAAAGGCACAATGACTTTGAAACGCGCCTGTGTCACAAGCTACTGAAAAAGAAAAGGTCGCCATAAAACTACTTATTCACACAGCTAAGAGGTAAATTAGGAACATGGGGTGGCCTGGCTAGCACCTCCAACAGCTGAAAGCACCAAACCCAACGAGTTTCAGTGTAAAGACCACGACGGGGGATGGCTGCTGTCCCCCGAGCACCGCCCCAGGCCAGCGTCCCTGTCCCACCTTTCTTCCGCCCGATGGTCCATTCTCTTTTCAGCAGCAGGACGTGCGGCTCTGCCTCATCGGCACCCAGCCGGATCAGCTTCCCCCAGGGCTGCGGCTGCTGCTGCCTCTGCTCGCCTCCTTCCGACCGCTCCATTTGGATTCACATCTGACAAAAACAAACAAANGGCCGGCGAGGCGCGGAGTGCGGCGGCTCCGCTGCGCGGCCCGGCCCGGCCCGGCCCCTCACCCCAGCGCCGCGGCCCGGGCGGCTCCTGTCAACAGACATTGCCCCATCAGCTGATGCGGCCGGGGCGGGCCCGCGCGCCCATTGGCCGGCTCGCCGCGGGGGGCGGGTCTTCCGCCGCCCGCCACAGAGCCGCACCGCGCCGGCCAGAGCGCCGCCGCTTCCGGTGAGGCCGCGTCGCCCGCCGCCCGTAGGGAAAAGCGGGGATGTGGAAGGGTTGAGGCGGCGGCGAAGCCCCGGCGGCCATCTTGGGTGTGGGCAGAAATGTTGGGTGTGGGCGGAACAGTCCGCGCACCGCCATCTTTGTAGCGGGCAGATCGATCGCCTCACCGTGTGCCGGCCGCCGGCTGCGGTCGTTTCAGCGGTCGCATCCACTGAAAAATTGTTGTAGCTTAAGTCTTGGATGTTCAGCAGTCATTGGTTTGCCAGCAGCGGCTAAACAAAGAACACAACGTGCTGTTCCAGGGCCAGGCTTTAAAAAGCAGGCTCGGACGGAGGCAGGATCGGTGTCCGCTGACGGGGGGTCACGCACGGAGAGGGCAGCCCCAGTTTAGCTCAGGAGACTCTTACAAACCAAACCCTGGCACAAGGGTTACAAACCAAACCCTGGCACAGGGGTTACAAACCAAACCCTGGCACAGGGGTTACAAACCAAACCCTGGCACAAGGGTTACAAACCAAACCCTGGCACAGGGGTTACAAACCAAACCCTGGTACAGGGGTTACAAACCAAACCCTGGCACAACCGGGGACACGAGCAGGGACAGAGCTTTCTGAACCTTGAGACTCGTCACTTGTCTCTTCGTTATCGCATCGACCACCTCATTTCCATGTCCTCCATTTGGTGCTCCTTTGTGTTAAACTGTATCGCTATAATCCCCTTGTTCATCTGCTTGTTTGCACTGGTTTCGTTTATTATTCCTGGGACACGTTTTGTGTCCTGTGCACCATAATTTTTTTAGACCGATTAGCACCCCGTATAAAGTGGCTTCCTAGCCAAACGAATTGTGGTCCCCTTGCACAACATCAGTAGCATCCTTCTAGCGATGGATCCTTTATCATATTCATCGGAAGGACTCAGAACAGTTCTATGTTCATTAAAACAAGAAGAAGAAGCTGAGCTATTCTGGATATTCCTTATTCTTAAATTAGTCATCTGATATATACAGAGGCAATGACCCCTTTTTTCCCCCTTCACTTAAATTATTTTGAAATTTGGATTAAATGAGAAGACAAAAAAAAAAAAAAAAAAAAAGGGAAAAAAACACTAAAAACAAAACCACTTGCAGTTCTTGGCATTGATACTCCCACTTGGTTCACAGGCTTGAGCTCTCAGATTTTGCTTTTTTACCTGTCCTGTAAGTTCTGCAGATTCCCTTGGCCACAGAAATCTCACAGTAACACCAGCTGTGCAAGACATCTGGACAGGGCCACCAATAGAAGCAAAATTATTCTCATACAGCAGGGTTTGGATCTGCAGTTTTCAGTGGTACCTAAGACAGTTTTGCTCCACAGTCCCAATCACGTGAGCCCCAGGTGAGGAAAAAAATATAAGCACACATGAGTCAAAATTGATGCATGTACTTAAGAGCTTTGTGCTATTGACCTTAGTCTATAACTCTTCCCTTAGTAATAATGGTACGAAAAAATGGTTCTTTGAGACCTGAATGTCTACATTCCTCCAAAAGGATTTGTCTGTGAAATACCCTGCTTGCTTTCAACTTTGTCCTCACTGAGGAATAGAGCCTTTTATATATTTGAAGAGAGGAACATCAATGGAAGTTACAATCACTCAAAAGCATTGTCATGGTGCTTCATTTTTATTACTGCTCACTGTGACTGGTAATTGTTATCTCTGAGTGGCAGAGGAAAATACCAGCACATGGGAGATGCAACTAACAGCCCAACAACCAAATCTTTTGTGTAAACTGTAGCATTAGCTGAGGGAGGAAGTTGTTTTGTTATATTGTGGCATTGAGAAAACGTATTTTCCAAATATTCCTGCCAAGAGATCCCTCTGCAATAATACCAAGGAATTACTGCACCTCGGTGATAGCACAGTGCAAGCAAACGATTGGTTCAGCTCCTGCAGCTCTCCCACAGTATCCATGTAAAAAGACAGCAAGTGAAACATACAGCTAGCTTAACGAGTCCTGTGTGGATAGGAGACTCAATTAAAATTAAATTATACAACAAATTAGGTTTTAAATGCTGCACTGCTTAGCCAGCCAGACAAATAATAATTAGAGATGTACTGATCTGCTATGTGTAGTTGACTGCTGGAACTGCTCTCCACGTACACTCACCACACTTCCCTCCCAGCTCAGGGCAGTTTTATACCACATTCCAAGTAATCCATCTCTCAACAGCCCCATTTTGTACTTGTCACCCTCCTGAGCTGGGCAGAATGGACAGGATCTCTTTCTAGAGACCACCTCTCCCATCTGCTGCCTCAGTTAATGTTTGTTTAGCAATATACCTCCCCCTCCTCTTTGTTCCTAGCTTTATTCAAGCTCATTCTTGATAGAATTAGTTTTCAGGCCCTGAACTGTGTAGGTACACATATATCAGGAGAAAAAGAAGCTACAAATATTACTTCTTTTTTCCCTATAAGTAGTGATACACATAACAGCAGTTTGAAAATACCCCGTGGTGGATTGAGTGGAACAAGCTAGAAACTGTCACCTCTGATATTGGTTCTAGCAAAAGAAATTTAGGACATCCTTACCAAGTACAACATAAAAATGAGTTCAGCTGAAAAGGACCTGAAGGCAGCTACTCAAATCCTACTGTAAATGTTCAAATGCATTTGTATTGTATTAATGTTTGAAGCTCTCTATCAGCCTGTATATAACATTCAGGAAGACTGGTGCTATTTAATTTTCTCCTCAATTTTTTTTCACCTCTGAAGAAAGCAATATCAAATTCTTAATATCAGATCTGGCAAAAGCAACTTGGAAAACATATTTCATTATTAAACTAGTAACTATGTGTTCTGCATGGAAAACAAAGTATTTAAAATCATCCTAAGCCAGCAAGAGTAATGCTATCCCACAGCCATCTTCAGCTCTGGTTTCTGACCACTGGCTGCTTGTCTGTGGGTAAGGAAATAACAATTTTGTAGTGCAAAAAAAAAAAAACCATACCAAGGAAAGGCTTTTACTCATGCATTTTTCCAAATACTGATAGCCCAGTGCTGCAGGTAGTCTATATTTCTGCTATGCTGTAAATGAGAATACACTATGAACATGAAGGGATTTCCAAGTCAGGCAGCCAGCCCCAAATTTCTTCCTTGTTATGTGGTAGAGAAAGGAAGGCAGCCAGAGACATCACGTGAAAAGGAAAGAAGAAAAGTGTCACTTATGTCCTTTTTCTTATGCTGTTAATCCAGACATCCACTAATGACCAGTGCTAGTTTCTCCCTTTCAGAGTGGGAAAAACCAGCATGGAATTACCCATGGGTTACAAAGTTAAGCAGCAATGAGTTTAAGTACCTCCAAAGGCAGGACTCCCTGGGAAATGAGAGCACCTTCCAGGAAAGCAAACAAAACCAACACACCAAAACCCTGCACAGGGGAGCTGCTGAAGCAGTGCAGTTCCCAGGGAGAAGATGCTCTCAGCAGGGACCACGGCTGAGCTTGGCTGCTGGGGGAGAAGGAGCAGTGGGGAGAGGCTGCTCTGTGCCCAGCTGGCAAACAGAGATCAAAAATAATGCAGTTTTTTTGTTCACACTTCCCCAGTGAGCTTCACTGGGTGCAGCACTGATCAACAACACTCCCAGCTGTCTTTGAAACCACTTTTTAAATGCAGCCAGGTATTTCCCAAAGAGAGCTAATAATAATAATTTAAAAGAAACCTTATTGACTTTTCTTATTAGAAATTGCTAACAACTATTTTGTTACATTCAAATGGAATTTTAAAGCAGTATAGATACATCTTTTGGCATTATTTACACCTTTCTTGCCCCCAGGCTGGTGGGGGAAAGCAGTTCAAATTCTTGCCTTTGACACATTTTCGTTTCCAAGCATCAAACTCTGTAGGTAGCTTGAAAGCCCCAGCAGATGGTCTCTTCTAAGAAAAAAAGCAATTCCACTTGATTCAAAAAAATGGAACTATTCCTAATAGCCTTAGGTTTTCCAAGACAGGGGTTTGGGTTTTTTTGTAGATCCAGACACAGCCCTACAGTAAAGTCTTCCCCCATCTTACCTGACAGGAGCCCACCCTAGCCAGCAAGCATATGGACATTCACTTTTCTTGGATCAGATTCAAACAGACCTTTTTAATGGTTCTTCTTGTCATTTATAGGTCACAGTCCAAGTTTTCTTTTTGATCACATAATTCATGATGTTTGAGAAATCCTCCAGCACTTCCCCAGTAAGTCTTAGATTGACATGTTTAGTCTAAGGAAGAAAAAAATTGCACGTATTATCTCAGGATGAAAAACTGCCTACAAAAAAAACTACATTAGTATTTCTGCAAAGAATCCATAGAAAACTGGGAAATTTACAGTCTGGTTAAAGAATTGATTGAATCAAAGGGAGTTTTAAAAATATTTCTTTCCTTTGAGTGTTTTGAAACATATTTCCTCCAGGGGGTGCCAGATTAACACCACTGGAAAATAAAAATGTGTGAGTTCAACAAGGACAGAACTGTCCATCCTGCACATTTCAATGTACCTCGTGAGTGATGCACCCCTCCAGTCTGAGACAAAGGCTCCAGTGTCCAGAGTGAAACTTTTCAGCTGTTCACTTGTAAAACTCTCTTGAAGTCAGAAACTGCTGACTGGTCCTACAATTAATGTCACACACATGCTCTGCTGAGTTCAGATAGGACACATCCCTCAGAAAAGAGCTTTAAGAGTGGCTGAGTGGAGAAATACATCTACCTCAGTGTTTGGAAAAAAGAGACCTTGGGGAAGGGAGAAGCAACAAATGCAGTGGCAGCTGTATGTAGCTTCAACCAGCTTACGAATAAGGACAGAAACCTGGACACAAGAACTAAAATGACACAGAAAAGCTGGAGTAAACGTGGTCAGGAATGTCATCAGGTTTTCTATAGGTCTGCAGGGAATGTTGGCTATGAGTAGGATGTCTGCAAATGTCATTAGAGCAGAGGAGAAGTTTCACTGGCTCAGAAAATAGAGATCTATCACAAAACAGAAACTTTGCCTTGAACAGGCGTCTGCTTTACTCTTAGGGAAATTTATCTAATCACTATTTCCAGACAAAGGAGCAAGAAAAAAAGAAAATTGTTGAGAAGTCATGTAATAATATTAAAACATTTTCAACATTTTACTGCTCATGTTTTTCTTTTATCTACACAGCAGCTAAAATAATCACACAGTCAAGCCATTCTGATTCGCACAGAAATATTACTGAAAGAGTGCCTGGTTATTTTCTACTTGACAGTAAAATCTCTGCTGAATAAGTATTTAAGGAGAAAATTTCTATGAGACTCCAATGCTAAAAGACAAAATCTCTGATATATACTTAATCTGACCTCTTGCAAATTTACTTTTCTTACTTTGAGATTAGCAACAACAGTCAACACTAGCAGTGAAAACCAACATAATTAATCCATAATATCATACAAGCATGGACATTGTCAGAATGAAAGAAGACTGACTATTATATTTATCTATTATTAGAGTGATATTGGACCCAGAGCTGTCAGTTAACACCCTACTGAGATGCAGAAGAGATGCTCATTATTCCAAAAAAATCACCTCACTCACTTCTCAGCTGCTTATAGCAGTGGAGCTCCAGTGCAGTCACTGATCAGCAAATTTACATCTGCTAAAAATATGATCACTTGTGTAGACGTTGAATTGCTGTGGGAACACTGCAAATTCATAAACTAAAGCCTTGAGTGATGGGAGTGGTTTCTGTGACCGTGTAGGGAGCTGTGCCTGGTGTAGGCACTGAACCAGAGACAACAGATAATAATTAAAAATCACTTGCAGTACATACCTGGAAGTCCAGTAATGGTTTTTGTAAATGATAACATGCCCTAAGTAGCATGGTCTTCAGACTAGACACTGGGATGAATGGAACATTTTACTTTATTCCTCACTTTCTCTCAATGCCATATTCTAGAGAAACATTTATATTTTTGTTTGGCATTACCTTTGTAGATGCAGGCTTGTGCAGTGAGTTGTAAACTAACCTGGTTTATGCTGAACTGTCCCCTGAGAAAGGGAAGGCTCTGGCTTCCATGTCCTGTACAGAAACAAAAGGTCCCATAACATCTTGTCTGGCTTATTATTGGCAGGGAGTCAACCCTGGGGGATGTGGCAACATTTTTTATTTCTTATTTGATTTCTTAAAAGTCCCTGCTGTGGATATTAAGAGGAAATCGGCCATAATTCAGGAGCAGTAGTTCTGATGGACAGTGAGATGGAAGGCTTCATATTAAAGCCTTAGGAGGCCAAAAAGAAAATTGAAAATCTGGAAGTATTGGCTGATGGGCACTATACTTTCATTATAAAGAACACCAAGTTCTATAAACCTCTTGGCGGGAGGGATAAGAGCAGAATGAAAACAGTGACCTTGAGATCAGTGTCAGGCTGGAGAATAGTGGGTTTACAAGAAGGGCCAAGTAAAGGAGAGGAAGAGGAAATGCAGGTCAAGACATCATCTTCAACTTCGACCTTGTTCTTGGCCTTCATGGTCAAAAAATGTCCACATTTATAGTTTCTTTCCGTAAACCAAATCAGATACATGCTTTCTCTCCATCCATGAAGCTGGAACCCCTAATTATGTTATCTTTGCCTCTTCACTGCTGCATTATTCTCTCTGGTTTTGTCATTTGGTGTTTTGCCCCATTCCTCTTCCTAGCCAGTCGCCTGCTTTGACCAAATCACTTTCTATTTACAACCCTCCTTTGATTCACCATTCTTTAGTGCAGCAAGGAAAAAGCTATTCTGTTAATTTTCCAAGACCTGTTTTGACCCAAGTCTATCCAGCCTATCATTTTGATTAACTTTTAGGAGCCAAAGCTCACCTCTTACCTGCCACAGTGTCAGTCTGTATCACCTCTTTGTTCCATTTTCCCACATTTCCTCCTAAGCCTAGTCTCAGTCTAAAGAAATCCAATTGGAGACCATTATTTGGGGTAGGCTTTGAGAAGCCAAAAAATCCTGTATTATCTGCTGGCTAATTCTGGAGGCAGCTGGCTGTGATTTATGGGGGTGTTGGAACACCCATAGCTCAACATCCACAGCCACTGAGAGCATGGGACAACGTGGGTGTTGGCACACCATCACCATGTGGTTTTTCATATGTGAACCCTGGCTACTTAAATAGCCTGCATACAGCTTTGACAGACTGTAAAGTACTGGAAGTCACAATCCCAAAACATTGGTCTTGTTACTCGTTTTATGGCATTCTCATCTTTTACAGCAGCGTATATGTGGAGAAGCAATGGTTCAAGAGCTCACCTAAATCATTGGTTTGCAGTTTATGGTCTGCAGAGCCTGGCAAGACCATGAAAAACTTCAAAAGAATCTGAAAAAAAGTGATTGAGAAAAAGAAAATTCATATATGCCAGACAGCAATCTACATATGTGAAATTCCTAAAGGAGTCTGCACTACTGCTGGAAATTTTTTAGGGATCCACAAATCAAAAAAGGTTGAAAAACCACTGACCTAAATCTTCTCCTGCAACAGCAAATGGCCTAGAACTGCAGCAATATGAGAACTTGGCACTAAGAAATGGCATGACAGCTAAGCAGCACAAAATCACTGCAGCTTCTCACAGATGTAAGTGGAAGGGAATAGGACAGGCATATCTGTTTTGCCTTTGTAAGTATTTGTTCAGGGATTAGTGTTAAAACAGACACAGAAAATAAAAAGGACAGTCTGTCTCAATGCTAACTAAGTAATCTTAAATACAGATTATGGCATGCAGCAAATTTGGAGATGGATATGTTCCTTATACAGATTGGTCATTTCAAAGGGTGAACTNAAAAAAAAAAAAAAGACAAGCACAATCCCTATTAAGGCATCATGTCATTATTTCAGTAGATTCTCTGGAAATAAGCTTGTTTCTGTGCTAATTTTTCTTCTGGCAGAACCAATTCATTCTTGGCCTTTACAAGCTGGTCTTTTACATTTGATTCAAAATTGGATTTGGGCCTCTGGAGATATCTGATGTCAGCCTTCCTAATGTAGTGTCAACATGAAGACACAAAGAGATAAAAAGTCAGTTCCACTTAGAGTTTCCTTTTTCCAGGGTCTAATCTGGATTTTTCACTCTCTTTCACATTTGCAGTCTGGATCATTGCATCTTCTTGTTGTGAGTCACATTAAGCAAGAGGGCAAGAGAGTGCTCAGCCAACCTCCCTGGTTTATAGGCAGGGTCACTAACACAGCTGGAACACATACTTATGCTTCATGATATCACCTCATAAAACCATCACATAGCAGACAAATTTTAAGTGCATATTGGAAAAGCAGAAACTCTGGGGTCAGGGTGGTGCAGAGTGGAGGAAGGGTAAATGTAGGCTACAATGAGAAATAATGAGACTCACTTTGCTGGAGGAAATGGTCAAACATTAGCATTTCAATAGAAGAGGTCAAACCATTTCATCCAATACAGGATGTCATTCCCTGCAGACCAAGCTAATACAACCCATAACATCTGTACTCTGTATCATACTTTTAAAATATGACATCCAAACTGTGGGTTACTCCCCACAAAGGCTTCTATTATCCCTCCTGCCTCCCTCCCTGGCCCAGCATGCAGTCTGTCCTCATTTGGATCATATGAATTAAACAACTAAAAAGGGGACATAAAGAAAAAAGAGCAAGAACACAGAATATCTCAGAGGTATTAAGGAAAACTGTGTAGGCACACAGCTCAGGTCTTTCATAACACACACAGAGAAAGACTGAATTACAATTCTTTGGACAACCTTAGGTCTATCCCATCCAGGCAGGTTCATTTACTCTTTTCTTGGAAGTATGAAAATGCTGTGACCAAAGAAAACCCCCAAACTAATAAAACCAGAACAAAAAAAACCCCAAACAAACCAGAAACCCCCCACAAAACATTAAAAAAACAACAAAAAAAACCCCAAGAAAACCAACACAAAAACCAACCAAACCCTCTTCCCCGTACATTTCCCAATCTGCAGCACATTCATGGTTCCAAACACCTGGAGACTGAAACTTTTGTTACCACCACCACCACTGCAGAGCAGAAAGTAAAGCTGCTTTTTGCAGTGTCTTGCTTAGCATGTTACATTTCAGAAAGGCAGTAGAGGAAGTATTTTCTTCCAGGTCTCACATATGGCAATTGAGGATTTTAGGCCACAGGTAGAACCTCACCTTTCTACCATACTGCCTTTCTCTTACAAAGGTAAGGGAAATCCTCATGTTCAGATGAGCTGTACAGCTGTTCAGTTTTGCAGAAGTCCTGTGAATTTTCCTTGATGCTGTTTTCTCCTTTGCTTACACCAGTATCTAATTTAACACCTTCTGTTTCACTGTCCTCTCAGCAGTCACTGCACATCCTCCCATCAGCTTAGCGGTGTAAACCAGCCAAGAGCACATTAAACATCAGATTGGATTCAGCTGGATCTTTCTGCATTGTGGGAAGAGCAGACAAGCATTTGAACAGAGTTTCTGGGTGTTGGTCTCGACATCCACATCAATCCCTTGCCAGAAAGAGAAAAAGCAGTATCACATTTTTCATAGTGCTTTTCTTTAATGACATTTCCTTCCTTCCATTAAGCAAATGTCCAGGGGAGATAAATGAATTTCTTTGTATATCTAGAGGATCTTTGAAACCCTTGGTCTAGCAAGAATGAGAAAAATAACAGGGAGCTGAATGGAGGAAGGAGATTTAAACACACAAATTCTCAGATAGAAAAAAATAATAAAGAGCAAGAAAATGGAAGCATGGCACAAGAAAATAATCCAGACATAGGAATACTCCAAAATAACACAGTTGCTAGAGGAGAAAAAAACCAACACAAAGGACCTCATGCAGCAAAGGAGAGTTGATGTTCGGCAATGCTCAGAAATTTTAATACTGATGTGTAAAATTAAACCATGACAGCAGAACAGGCTTATCTGCAAGCGTCACGTTACTTCCCCTGGGATCACTACCTTCCCACTGGTGCTTCTGTCATCTTCTCCTCCCCCCTCCAAATCTCACTTGACCTGAATTCTCATGATTTGACTCCATAATCCTCTGGTTTCCACTGTATGCACACAAAAGATTATTGTACAAAAGCGAATTCCCAGGGCCTTGGGCTTTGCTTTCCATTTAGTTAAAGAATTATCCTACAGTAGTTTAGATGCTGGGAAACTTGTCCTGTAGATTACTGCCTACAGGGCAAATGCTGAGGAGGCTGCTAACGAGGGAACAGATGTTCAGTGGCTTATGAGCCTTGCTGAATGTAAATATCTTCAGCACACTGCCTGTCAATAAGCTTCTGCATGAGAATCACAAACCTCATGGACAAAATTCGCCCCCCCTGTAAATGCATAGGCTTAGGCAGAATTACACTGAGGAAGAAGGTTCCTTCATCTGCACCAGAGAGCCAGAGTTTAAAAGCTTATATAGACATTGAGACTGAATGTCAGGAAAAGTTAATATTTTTAAACAACATATTGTCTCTTTCCAAGAGAAAATGCAGCTCTTGGATCTGTTATGACACAGCAGGCCTAAAATAAACAGATTTCAGTGAAAAATTGATAT
Source organism: Dicaeum eximium (assembly GCA_013396995.1). Classification (NCBI taxonomy): domain Eukaryota; kingdom Metazoa; phylum Chordata; class Aves; order Passeriformes; family Dicaeidae; genus Dicaeum; species Dicaeum eximium. The sequence goes on along the minus strand of VWZP01008898.1, from coordinate 1,054,452 downwards.
TAGGGGTGAAAGATTTTACAGTGACTGGATTTCTAAAAGTTTGCTTGTCTCCATAAAAGGATGTTCTGCTTACAGGGCTTCAGTAGGTGATGTTTTTCCAGAGAGCAGTAACTTAAGGGGAGGTGGGTACCTCTGGATTCTCCTGAGCATCACTGTGCATCCCAGCATAGTCCTCTGTCTCCCCCCTGTGACACCTGTAAGACCTTAGACAGGCTCCTAGGCAAAGTGTGGAAAGAGTTTAAGCCCCCTCTTCCAATGTTCTGAACACCTGCAAACTTTCATCTACCAAAGCAGTGCTGTTTCCTCCCTTTCACTGCCTGATGAGTGACCCTCGGAGCACATACACTCCAGTGAGGGATGAGCAGCTGATCACAGTCAGTTGATGCTTCTGAGTGGCTCTCTCTTTATGAGTTTTCCTGACAGAAGACCAAGATATGCAAGGAAGACACTTGCCCTCAAGTTTCACCCCTTCCAGCCATCCTTCCTGGGACCAGAGCAGGCTGATCTTGCTCTGCACCTCATCAGTTGTACCTACATTGCTGGAAAGCCATGAGCTCTTGCTGGTCACAGATTGTCACTTCACTGTTGAAGTGTAGTAACTGCACTCTGTATGAAGGTGCTTGGTACAATTTTCAGGATCCACTAAGGAGTCCTTAGAGCTGAGCGTGCCACATCTCTCTGCCTTTGCCCAGTGGTGCTCAGAGCTCCCAGTTACAGCATGAGAAGGGAAGGCAGGTGAGCAGGGTCTCTCCTCTATCACTGAATCCATGAAACCATAAAGAGGCTGTTTTTTATTGGGAGTCCTCTGTTACGAGGGCATAAACACAGCCTGAAAAATAAACAAACTCCACCACGTACAACATTTAACTGAAAAGACTGGCTGACAAGCTGAAACTTGGGAGACCTGGGTCAGCTACTGAACTGTTTTGTGATGCGGAACAAATCACTGTGCTGTGTTCACTCCTCTGTCCTGTCCCAATCAGATTGCCAGCTCTGCACAGACAACCATTGAGTTTTATTAAACATGCATACTCCACTGAGCACACTGCAACCCTTGTCTCCCCTGAGGCTTCTAGGTGTTCTTGTAACACACATAATAACACTACAGTTCAATCTCTTATGGTGGGAAGTCCCATGAAAAATACTTAGTATGTGCCTTTGTGTATATAAAAGTGATTGGCACGGAAGGATGCCACAGAAAATACTGTAATTACCTTCCTGTTTTTGGGAGGCAGAGATTTACTGCTGCAATGTGCTCACCTCTGGGTGCAGAGCACAGGAGCAGCAGCAGCACTGCCAGGACAGACACACAGCGAGCACCAGGAACAGGGCGGGACCCAACCTGCTCAGCCTCCTTCCTTCCCCTTCCCTTCTCCCCAGGCAAACCGCAGCTGGCAGGGCTGGGCTGTCACAGCCGGATCCCGGCTAGGGACCAAGGTGAGCACACCAGTTCTCACCAGAACTGCCACCATTTATTGCTACCTGACCAAAGTCCTCTGCACCACCCCAATGCTCCTGTGGGCACTAAACCTGCATCCACCCAGCCCTGCTTGGCACCGGGGCAGGGCCACAGCAGCCAGGCTGAGGGGGAGCAGGTAAGAGGCACATCAGCATGTGCAGCTCCATGAAAACATAGAAATATTAAGTACTTCAAACACTGCTGAACTTTACTTCAGTAGCTCCATTGTTAGGATGAGCTTGCTAGTAGCTGTAATATTTTGCTCTTAAGCAAAGCTATTTAAACGTTTGTTAAGCCCTTCGGTGTCCGTGGGACCAAGCAGGATCTATGGCAGGGCTGCACATGACTTGCTGAGTTTTGGCAGAACAGCCCAAGATTTAGCGCCGCGAGTTACGGGCTCCAGGCAGCGGCCCGGGGCCAGCAGTGCCTGCCGGCTGTCCCTGTGCTCCGGCGGCACTAGATGGCAATGTGGCTCTTCAGCAGTCCGGGCCGGCAGCCCTGGGGGAGCCGGGGGGGTGGGGGCACCCCTGGGTACCCCGAGCAGCACCGCGCATCCCTGCGCGCTCCTCTGCATCCCGCCCTGCATCCCCCGCAAGACCTCGGGCGCTCTCCTGGGCAAAACGTGGGCAGAAATGCTGCTCGGGTGGCTGTCATTGTCCTGTGCCTCCAAGGAGTGCTTTCCTTCCCAAATCAGACTTTATCCATCTCCGGGAGTGAAAGCTGCAGCCAGCAGGGCCCTTCAGAGCACAACGCGCCCCTGTGCAGGGAGCAGCATCTCCTGCCCAGCCCAACCTGCTGCTGCTGGCACCCACGGGACCCAGGGAACACAGCAGGGGGCAGGAACCCCAGGGACAGGCAGCCCGTGTGCCAGCATTGCACTGGTGCCCAAGCTGTCACCAGGGCACATTTCTGCAGCTCTGCAGGCAGTGCTGGGCCATGCCAGCCTGGGCACCACCACCACTAGCTGCCCTCTGCAGATTTTCTGCCCAGAAAGGGTTAACATTTTCTTTCCTGAGTCCAGAATAACATTTCTGAGTGTTAGTTTCTGGACATTTTATTAATCACCCTTAATCCAGTGAATTTTTCTTTAAAAGGAAAGAGTTTTTCTAAATAAAAAGTCACAGACAAAGCCTTTTCTATAGTTGCCTTTGGATGGAGCTTTATCTGTCAGTCATGGGCAGGTTTTTAAGAGGAAATTTTCAGATGAATGATAAAGGACACCCTGAACTCTGCAGCACAGAGATGATCTGCCACTGGGTTTCTAGTTTCTGTTTAGTTTGTAAATCTGCCATGCCAAGGAACATTTCAGTTTCAGAATTAATGGGCTTATCTCCTGTCTTACACCTTACTTCTTAGGGTTGCCTCCCCTCTGAGTTCTCTCTGTGCCCATGGCACAGCTAGAATTAGCATTTCACAGCAAGAGCTGAGCTCTGCAGGAGTAAGGGATGGTGAGCACTGGGCTGTCAGTCCATGCAGACAAACTCCACAGCCTAATTTGTGCTGCCTGTTGCACCAGGGACTTACCATTAACTCTGCTGTCATTCCTTGTCTGCTTTAACATGATTGCTTTCAAGATTTCTCTCTCCAGGAAAACATCTGTGTTTTGGATTAGTTTTCCCTAGACAGATTTACTTACAGTTTTCCACATTAAATCTCCCTATTTTGTTGCTTTTTAGTCTATCTAGGTCCTTTTTTTGTTATTATTCCTCCAGGTGCATTTAAAAATCTCCCCATTTAGTGGAGTCAGCAGAGTGCTCTGGTATCCCAATTTACTCTTTGTATTCAACTATGAATGAATCACACATTCCTGGATGTCCTTCTGTAACACAGTGCATTCGCTTCCTGCAGTCCTTTGTTTACAGTTCATGCTTCTGTCATCTGCATGACTGTGCCAATACCCAAAAGGATTTAAATTATTGTTTCCATCAGTCACATATGAAAAAGCTATAAAAACCAGAATAACTCCCCCAATTGTTCTGCTTATCAGCCATAATTACATTATCTTTTGAATGTTAAAAGATTTTCCTCTTAGTATCTGCATTATTTTACTAAATATAAGCTTACAGTAACTTCCAGATTGCTTTTGATTCCTGTTTGAAAATTGCTTGGATATTTAATTTTCACCCTATTTTCTGCCAGTATAATATCAATTGTCCGTTGCTTACTTGTAGCTAGCAGAAAATATGATTTTGTCCTTTAATTCATGGATATAACATTATAAATAGGCCCATAAAAGAAATGAAAATTTTTGAATGGCAGCAATCATGTCTAACAATAGAATGAAATGAGATGGTGAGTGAATTTAAGGAATACTTTTTCCGCCCTTTGTTTTATCCATGTATTGAATTCAAGATGAAAGCATATGTAGACTGTGTTCCCAAAACACGCTTCCCCTTGTCAGCATTCCTGTATTTCATCCAGATATGCTGTTATTTTCTACCTTCATGCTCTGAGGTCAAATGCTACACAGCCTGTCTGGCAGAAAAGGAGCAGAGCTGGAGGCTGGGGCTGCCACAGCCCCTGAAGCTCCCCTTGATGAAAGCCTGTGAGAAGCTCCCTTTGAGGGACACGCAGATGACAGAGCTGCCCAGAGTGCCAGTGCAGTCCAGTGCATCCCAGCAGCTGCAGGACAGCCCCTGCTCCTGGTCTGCACAGCTCTGCTTGGCCCTAAGTGAGGAGAGGAGGTGGCTCAGTGCTCACTCCTCGCGCTCCCTACGCTCGCAGCATCTTCTGCTTCGTGTCCCAGCACTGCTTACAGCCACAGCCACTTCCATTTCCCTCTGCTCCTTTCTTCATGGACACAGATCCTGCATCTTATGTTCGCTCTTGTTTCTGGTAGGTTTGCAATTTGAGCACTGCACTGTGATTTTCTCTTTTTCAAAGATTCCTTTGCTCATTATAATTTTAAAGCTGAGCACAGGGTCAAGCAGCTCAGTTCCCAGTGTGCTTCCTGGGTGATGTGGCCAAGACACTGGTGCCTTCTGCTGCCTACCACAGAGCACGAATTCATCCTTCACATGGGGGAGGATGGCACTGCTCACCTAAAGACCTTGCTTAGCCTGAGACTGATCTTCGAGGCCATTGTGCGTTGCCTTATGCCCATTCTCTAGATCCTCCCACTCTTACCCCCTTTATTTCACTGCAGATGACAGTGAAGTGTGGGCACAGTGGAAGTTGAAGGTTCACTGTGATCATTTGCAAGAGCAATTAGCAAAAGCCTGTGCTCACATGAAGCCTCCGTGGCATGACAGAGTGTAGAGCATGTCCTCCAAATCCCATCCCTGCTCCAGGCTGTGCGAAGTCCTGTAGGATCAGAGCTCCCAGTTTAGCACTGCTGACAGGCAGACAAAGACAGACAGTCCTCATCCCTCATCCTTATTCAGCTGTCCCTCCTCCTCCTCCTCCTCCTCCCACCTTCGAGGCTTTTGCTGTTAGATCTTAGAGCATTCAGCTGTCTTCCACCTCCATCATTGCTTTGATAACTGATAGCAGGGAAGGTATTACTTAAAGAATCTGGGTGACTGTTAGCAAAATAAACAGGAGATGAAAGATAAGGCAGTCTCCTTGGTGCGTAATTACCTTTAAGGAAGGTCTGTTTGCTAATACTGTTGTTTTGATGTGCTAAATAGCTTGGGCTTAACGCCCCAGCAGATACTAAAACTAACTAATTCCCGATGATGTCATTCCAAGATTACAGAGACTGGGGAGGTAAGGGAGGAGTATCCACAAGGCAGTGGTGTGTAAGGAGTGCTCCCAAATCACCCGAGGTGCCAGACGGGAGGCTCATCCTCATCTTCACGGGCCGCTCTGCTGTCAGCACAAGAAAACCCCAGCAAAGGATGCCTCCAGGCAGGCGGGGGTGGCTCTCTCAAAGTCACCCACTCCCTTCCCACCAGCCTGCTCTTGAGGAGATGCTCTCAGGTGTGCAGCAAGCAGAGCTCTCTGCATTCACTCTGCACTGCTGTTCAAGGCAGCGCTTGCTGCCCAGCTCTCCCTGTACGGGGGGTTCTCTCCCTCTGCTCTGAGCTGGGCTGGAAGGAGCTGCAGCTGGGTTACCTGCATCATCTGTGTGCATCATCTGAGCTGTGTGCGATTGCAGGCTTCCACTCTTTTATTTAACTGTCTGCCTGGAAGCATCTTCTGACCTAATTATGGCCGCAGTTGTGTCACTTGGCTTGTCCTGGTGCCGAGTGGCATCGCACGAGCAGGGCCCGCTGTGCATGTGCTGGCACACAACTGAGCTAACAGAGACTGACAGGGGGTATCGGGTTTTTTAAGACTAAGAAGTCTCCTGGGGTGTTGGTAATCCCCTAGAGGTGCCATTAGCTTATGATAACCACACCTTTGAAATTGTTTTATTGCTTTAATAATGTGGTGGTGATGGAAAATGGGGAACATGCCACATCTATTATTTATGCTGGTAAAAGATGAAAGTTAGCAATTAGAAGCTTTAAACCACAGGTTCAGCAGAACTACATGACTTACATTTATTCCTTTTTGGAGTGTGCACTCCAGCACTGGGATGCCCTTACTGTCCAGGTTTGTTATGTTGAGCTGCCTACGGAAACCACGGCAAAGTGGCAGGGCCAGCACAATTAACATTGTAAGATGGATACACATCTCACTGCAGGGATGGGTGGAGATTTCCTGGTGGGGAGCTGTTGGAACAGTGCTTTATGATATCTGAACTAATCTTGTGCTATGATAATTCTGTCTTGCTTAAGTGCTTGCAGGCTCTCTGTGCTGCACAGTCATGCTGTGGCAGCTGCTGTGTGCATCTGATCCAAACTCGCTGCTTCCCCACAGACTTAATTGGTAAAATTGCCACATATTGTTTATAAAAAACCATGGAAAGAGAGAGTAGAATCTTGGTCCCAGGACTGTGGAGCAGTGGCTCTGCTGCCACAGGGCTGGGAATCACACTCTGTCAGCTCAAGGCAACACAGAGAGGATGTATGTTGTACCATATGTGTCATGACACCCACATGTGGGTGGAGCAGCTCTACTGAAGTAAAAGAAGCTGGTGCAGCTGATGGTGGAGTATAACACCAGGCCCTTCAAGGCTGCCATGCTTCCCAAGTGTGGGGTTTCAACCTCAGCCCCCAGAGAAAGGACACCAACACCACAGCAGAACGGAAAGGAAAGGTAGGAAAAGCTAGGCTTGTCATAAAAGAAAAGTGCCAAGACAGCAACTGTCTGTGCCTGGCGCTGTAATGGCAGCGATTTCACTAATCTGCCTTGCAGGCCACTTTCTCATTCTGTGTGATCCTTCAGCGAGGCTGCAAGCGTGTTTGATCACTTCACCTTAGGATCAAATAAGCAGAGGGCTGACTGGATGTTTTATCTGCAGCTGGCAGAAAATGAAGGTGAGAGAGAGCAAGCAAGCAAGTTTCTATTAAGAATAGAGAGATTAATGCACCCAAATTTAATTGGAATTGCACGAACAGGCAAGAAGTGTCAAGCTCTGAGTTCATGCATAGATTGTGTGGGTGTCCTATGTACTACATTTTGAACATCTGCAGCATGACTGTCTCTGCCTTGTACTTTGGTCCTTGCTATGAGCTTTCATGTTGGTTACTGATGTTGCACATCCTTATTTCTGTGGTACAGCCGTGTGCCCTTTGCCTCGTGGCACTGCACCACTCCCACTGAGGGGCTGTGTGCAGACACAGGTGAGCCAGGACCTTGTCCATGACTTGGTTTCTCCTTGGCTCCAACAGCCTCAATGTTATCAGTGTCACACCCATGCCCTTACCAAAGCCTGCAGAGAAATCCCTTCCCTGAAACAAGCCCTGAAGCAAACCTATGCCAGCTACAGGCTATGCCAGAGCCTGGCATTGTGAGTGAGCAACACTGGAGTGCCTGGTTGTGCAGGCAAAGCAGGAGCCATGAAGTCATTAACATCCTTCTATTAATTGGAATCCATGTTGCTCCTTTTGAAGGCTGATTCCATGGCTTAACACAGGAAGGTTGCATTAACATCTGTCACTGGCACCCAAGTTACTCAGGCAAGAATAAACCACTTATGCCTGGGGTCCCAGCCTGCATCCCACACCTGACAAGCTCTCACTTTGCAGGACCTGGTTCACTTTGTGTGTGTCTCTTTTTCTCCAAGCAAAGTCCTGAGGGTGAACATCCCTTCCTAAAGAAACTGCAGATGATTCCAGCCAGGCTCCAGGGTTGGAGCTGGTGCAGTCAGCACTGTGAGTGTGGGCTGCTGCCACTTACAGAAGGGAGCTGGTTTAGGCCCATTCTTTACCTTCTCACAGGAACATCCCCCTTTGACAAAACCCCATGCTTTTGGTTCAGGTTGCTCCTGTAAGGCTGGAGCTCAGCAATCCCCATGGCAAAGCTCAGCCAGGAGACAGGTTTTGTTTCTTTTCCTCAAGGTTGTTGTCAGCCTTGGCTACGCTCAGGGACCTTCCCTGGCAGCTCCAGTGGGACAAGGAGCCCACCCTCACTTGGAGGATTGTGCTGTGCAAGGAAAAAATGTTTCTGGCTCTTCTCATGTGTATTTGGGGCAGAAAGAAGGTGTAGTTTAGATTAGAGCACTGCAGCTTTATCAGTGTTTATCAGTGTAGGAGTTCTGCTCCGTGTAGCATAACAGCCTCAAGTCCTTTTAAACCCTGACATCAATATGTGGTGATAAGATAACACTGGTTAGCCTGTACTGGTTGCTCTAGATAAGATAAACCCTTTTATGCTTTAAAACTGGACTCAAAGTTTCTGCTATGTTTTCTTTTCCTTTTAATGTAGCAAACTCCAGAAACATTTTATTTCTAAGGGAGTTGTATTTGTTAGGAGCAGATAAAAATAGTACATATCATAAACGAGACTTTACAAACTTGCCTGAGGAGCATGAAACATTTTCTTTCAAAGACTAAATAGGAATGAACTAGTAGGAGGTAGATTTCAGTGTCTTAGAAGATTGTTGGATTAATTAGAAGCTAAAATTATTCCAAGTAAATGGTCATGCCTGCATTTATTTTATCAGAAGCATGTCCACACAGTGATATTTCAGCAACAGTAGATGTTAATTTTAAGGTGGTTACTTTTAATTAACATGAAATAACTTTGGTAGTATTGCTTGAGACAGCAGCAGTTTGCATTTAAAGCCAGGACTGAAATATCTCTGTACAAGGTGGCATATCCGTAAATCTACAGCACTGACTCTTCAAGTAGAGACTATATCTTCAGAGAATTTAGAGATACATCCATTCATTAGTGAGTTAAAATTAATAACTAGGTCCTCTATGAAATTTAGCACTTTAGTCTTGTTTGTCCCAAATGATTTTAACAATGGAATAACAGACTATTCACATTTTCCGTACAATTAAAATTAATTGAAATGATGTGCATTAGTTGTAATTAAGCTGTGCAGCTAAGAGTGGTTGTATGTAATTGCTATGATTATATGGGCTACAAATAACCTCAAGGAATGAAAGTGGAGTTGTTATGACAGAAGAACTCAGGCTCTCCCCCCTTCCTGTGACTGATGGTCTGCACAAGGGGAAGGATGTCCCTGGGACGAGGCAGCTCCATCAGAAGGAGCTCTGGGAGCTGAGCTGGCTCAGCTGCCCCTGTTTTTAAGTTCATGTGAGTGCCCCAAACCTGATCATTAAGGGCTGCCCCTTTCCTCAGCTTTAGGTAGCACTAGTGAGGGGGACAAACTGAAGTGGGAATGCAACCCCTGTAAAGCACAGAAGCCTTTGCTACAGGGTCTGGCATATAAATCCCTGAATTAGCTCCAAATCCAGCTCCACATTCACCAATCCATCCCAGTTACATCAGGCATGCCCTTACCCAGCCCCAGGTGCTCTGCAGGAGCTCACAGAAGGTGACCTGTGGTGGCAAACTCCAGGTTTTAGCTCCCCTGATTTCCATGTCCCTGTGGAAATGTCTTGTGCCTGCAAAGCACCTCCAGGCCACTTTGTCCAGCTGCTTCACACCAAAGCTGCCCACAGCAGTGCAAAAAGGGGCAGGGAAACAAAAACCAGCATCCCCCACCACTCCATTGCTTGGAAAGCTCAGTCTGAAGTGATCAAGCCTAAACCATAATTCTGTGGGTCACTGCAGGGTCAGGTTGAGGTTGCTGGGGATGTCATACCCATAAAATCACTTTTTTTTCTTTGTTTGTGCTCTGCTTAGGCTTTTAGAGCAGTGTCTTTAAAATGCAGCTTAAATTGTGAGTTTCTACATTTTTAATGATTGGTTGGGGAATAACAATTCCCTTGTATTATATTTATTTTAGTTGTTTTTTGGGTTTTTTTGGGGGGATTTTTTTTTCACTGCCTTGGGAGTATTGAGCCTCATTTAATGGAAAACCCAGGGGAAAAAAATATTAGTAAGGTTTTTGGTATGGGAATAAGCCCAAAGATTTGAAATGATGCTGTTGTAATCTTCCTTCTCGCCACCTGCAGCTGGTTTGTGCACAACAGGCCCCAGAATGCAGGGCTGTGTCATGTCCTGCAGGGTGTTAGAAAAATGAACATTTCAGCAAGGTTTTGGCCTCTACAGCAGATAGGAGTGGGAGGGATGTGGCTCTGCTTTGCCAGCTGTTCTCATGCCCCATCCCAAGGCAAAGCAACCCCCCTAAAGCCTGGTACACCAGCAGGGCAGATGCAAAAGTCTGTGCTCAACACACAGCAGGCAACAAAGAATTATAAACTGCCCAAATTTCTCTTCTTAGACCGCCTTGGGAATGACTGACAGGCCTGGTGAGCAAATCCAGCACATGGAAACCTTCCTGGGAATTGATGGGGGATTGTGCTCTGGGCAAGGGGCTCCTGAAGCCTCTCCCACCCTGTGTCTGTCCCTGACTCAGGGCTGGTCTCTGCCAAGGAAGCTCTGTTTATTCCCAAATCCAAACACTCCAGAGGAGGATGTAACCTTCAGGCACCTACTTTGGCTAAAACCCCCTAAAACCTTCAGCCTGCTCCTCCATGAGATCCCAAGAATTCCCTTCTTGCAATGCTGTTTCATAGCCCAACATTGCAATATCAGTTTTATCCTTGAAAGACTCAGCTGTCTACCTTCAGGCTTAGCAACACGACTGCAAGAAAATATTTATTTACACATAGGTGTAAATTAATGGCAAGTATGGCAATCTGACTGATTCCCCCCTTATAATTTCTTTCATAATCTGCATCCTGTGAAGTTTACAGTGCAGATTTGGACAGCCTAGGGGTAACCACATGGCCCATGTGTGCTTGCACTAGCATTATTACCATGGGGAAGAAAAGTCTTTAAAAAAAAAAAAAGCAACCCAAAAAACTCACTCAGTATGGGCAGACCATGATATTGGTTGGGGGGTGGGTGAAAAGGTGCAGGAAAGTGAGAGAAACCATTTACATTTTGCACCATTAGTCAGGAGCCTGGGGACCTGCTGCAGCAAATAAAAACCCCATATAGTTTAGTCAAGGGAATTCAGCCAAAAAAAATTAGAAGTTTTTTCTTTTTTTTAAATGCAATAACTTTTTACTCCATTTAATTTCCAGTTTAACCATCTGAATAGATAATAGAAAAGTACTGTGAGCTAGGGAATAATCTGAACTGAGGGAGAGAAAAAAACCTGTTTCTCTCTCTGCTGAGAAACTTGCAGGCATGTTCACAAACAAAAGTCATCCAAGATACCAGAGAAAACAGGAGGCAAGTAAATCAGGAGAAAACCAGATCTTCCTACCCCATCCCAAGAAATACAAGGAACCTGCTGTGCATTTCCCTCTGGCAGGAATGCAGACCAGCACAGGATCTGTGTACACAAGATCCCATCAGCAACCCCAGGGCTTGCAGGTTCAGTAACTCCCAGTCTCCAGCTATTGCTGCTGGAGAGATCAAGTCACAAACTCAGCAATGGGTTTTATTTTTATTTATTTATTCTGTTTAAAAGCTAAAATGGTAGCTTTGGTACAACTTGTGGCTATACTCCCATCATTTTCGCTAACAAATATCTTAGAGTGGATCATGATATCCTCATGATATTTTCTTATCCTCCTCAAAACATTGAATATTTAAGAGAAATCAAGAAGCCACTGCTCCTGGCAGGAAGCTGCCAAGCTGTTATCCAGAAGCCTGACCAGCATTATTTGGAACAGATGCTCTTTCAGCTTTGTAATTTTCAGCCAAAAACAATGGCAGTAAGTGAAAGTAAAGCTGTGGGTCAAAGGAAGGCTAAACTGTATGAGAATCATGCGAAAATATTTTTGATTTCACACATCCTCTCATTTACAGCCCATGCTGCTGGAATGGTGTGTGAGTGTGAAGGTGCAGCTGCAGGTTTGACCTTCCTGTCCATGCCTGGATTTGCTGGCAGTGGAGACTCACTGGAAGCACAGGGTCACTGTCCTGTGCCACAGCAGGCACAGCCTGGTGTCCCCAGCTGGATGAAGGCTCTGCTGGGCTCATGCTCTCCCTTCCTTTGCTAGGCAAGCTCAGTTTAACAGAGCTCAAGGAACAAGCAGGTCTCAGGAAATAAATGCTTTCAGTCTCTCTTTTTTATTGCCTGTAAAATAGCAGGAGGCTTTCAAAGCAACAGCAAATCCTGTTAAAAAAAGCAGAGAAAATTAAAGAAATGTTTCTTGTCTCAGATCCAGCCCTTTTCACCTTAACTTTCCATCATGGTACATAAAATTTTGTATATTTTGGCAGAGCAGAGAAATAACTTTTCCCCTTTCTCTTCCTTGCACAGCCCAGGAGCTCTGAGTGAGCTTTAAACCAGTTTTGCACAAACAGAGAATGGCCAAATAATAGAGCAAGAAAACAGCATTAAACTTTGTAGACAATCAACTTTATTCTGTGCACAGCAGCTAGTTTCTCCTGCTCTCAGCAGAAATAAAAAATTTACAAGTGTTCTGGGAAAGCATTAAAAACCAAACACATCCAGACAAAGTCTAGTGCAAACTACTTGGAAATGGATCTGTGCATCACCTTCTGAAAGGCTCATTCCAGCTGTGCTGGTGTAGCCAAGCTGACAGCGGCCAAAACAAATACACCCTGTGAGTTCAGGGCAGGATTGGAGGGTTGAGATTTGGGTACCAGTCATCCTTGTCTCCCAGAGAGGCAGTCACAGTCCTCTGCCTGTGAGAATCTCCTCATCAAAGAGGTTTTCCACACCATTCCTTGCACACTGGCACAGAGTAAGGATGCCTGTGTATTTGGGAGAAAGTGGAACCTCCCAGCACCAGGAGGAAAAACCCAGCTACTGCAGAGAAGGGATCAAAGAAAAGAGGGCAGGATGCATTCCCAGGCCCACACCCCAGCCCTTTCCACAGGGACCATATTAGGTTTGCTGTACGCTCTTATTGCACTGAATGTCATCTTCCAAGCATAGCAAATAACATTTTCATAAAGCACTGCTTTTAATCAAGCACAACCCTCACATCCCCAAAGGAGCTATCTGGAGTCTATCCCTTTTCTCTACTGCTCTTTTTTGCCCCCTTTTAACTCCCTCCCTCGGAGGCTCGTGCCTGCAGCAAGGAGGGCTCCACGCGGTTCCCTTCGGAGCTCATTAACGCGGGTCCATCCATCAGGCCACGAGTGGAGCCGGGTCCCGCGGGGCTGCGGCACAGCCTGAGCACGGGGCTGTCACACAGAGAGCTTTAATAACCCTGCAGAGACGGGGAGATGCAGCCTGGTGCCTGATTGCACAGCCCCTCGCAGGCTGGGACGCTGAGCAGGATGCCAGTCTCGATGGAGCGCTGGGATCCTCAAAGCCCTGTGCTTACACAGTGTATAAAAACCTCTAAACTCAGTGTCATCCAAACACAGCGGGTTGTTTGCATACCCAGACACTGCTGCAGCTGGGGTCGGGTTTTGAACCTGCCTAAAATACATTTCAGAACATCAACCCAAAACAATACTGTCATTACAGCAGTAATGGAGGCCAGCCCCTTCCCAAAGCCCAGTCCATGACCTCCTGTATGATCACGAGCAGACTGGCAAGCAGCTCGTGTGGCTGAGGGTGAGACCAGCTCCCCAGGGTCAGAGAGTTATCTCCTGCATGGCAGATGCTTCCCATTCAACACAAAGAAAAACCCTTCCAAATATATTTGTTTCTTTATCAAGAACTAATGCTTGGGGAGAGGGGTTGAATCCCTTTTCATGCAGGGTTTGCAGCCTGTGAGTGCTCCTGAGCAGAAAGGCAGAGCTACCTGCACAGAGGAAAGCACTGATGGCTGATGAGCACAGGCAGGGAGCACTGATATAAGCACACTCTTAGCTAAACAGAGTTGCTGGTCAGATTTGCCTGCCCTCGTGGCTGGCTCTGGGCAGAGCCCATCATCTCTGAATCTGGGAGCCAAGGACTGATCAGGAACGAAGTAGACTGAAGGTTTTTGCTCTTAGGTGCAAATGGTTCATTATGGCCTTTTTCAGACTGTGCTGATGAGAGGAATCATTCTTCATTGATGAGAAATCCTGCATTTTCTTCTCTGGGAGAACACAGCTTTGTTCCCTTCCCCCATTTAATAATGCACAATTTATCAGGCTAAATTGGTGAGCCTGGTAGCAAGTGATTCAAATCAACTTCAGTGGCTATGAGCAATCACATGTACTTGAAGAAACCCACTTATACCACTTTCAGTAAAACCTGAGGAAAGCTGGCTATGAATGCACTACCATATCCTATTAATGCTCAAGAAACCCCATTTAAATGAACCTCTAATGGCTGATTGAGACTTCTATAATGAAACTCCATAAAGAGTCAGCTCCTTCCCTCAGGCTGGGCAGGCCAAGTGCCTCCATAGCTCTCAGCTGTGGGTAGGAAAAACGGATGGATGGAAGCACAACTGTGCTGTGGGCACAGAAAGGAGGGAAGGCTCCCTGCTTTTCCAGAGCTCACACTCTGAGCCTCACCAAGAAGGACACAAGGTACCAAGTCTCACCTGCATCTCCTGGTACTATAGGAAACAATTTACCAGACTGTGAGCACTGTGCTCTGAAGGGCTGCTCAGACCTTCCCCTACACAAAGCACAAACTGCCTCCAGTCTACAAACCCCAGTATTTCTCTGCTGGAAGAAACATCATCTCTATGTCTCTCCATATCTTATTTAAGCCTGCCCAAAACTGGGGAGGGTGTGGAGGAGAGGGGAAGACAGCCCCTGCAGTCCCTACCAACCCTTGTGTCCTGCTCCCTCCTGTCTTTGGGAGCTCCCAGCAGGGATGGTCAGCAGGGAGCTGCAGCAGGCTCCCACACTCAGCAAAACAGGAAATAAACGGGCACAAACCTTTCAAAATCATTTACATGCCAACCACCCACCTCCCCTTCAGGGCAAGAGGACCCTAATGGGGGAACACCCCTTTGTTCTAAGAAGAAGAGCTGCTGTTCCCTCTCCATCCCTACAGACCCACCAGGCTTCTGGTGCCTCCCAGGTGCCTCAGTTCTGGGCAGACTGGCCCTTGCCCGCTCCTGGGGGGCTTTGGTTTGCCAGGCACTGTGCCTGCAGGCAGTGGGATCTGGAGAGCCTGGCTGCAGCATGGGCCTCCTCCAGAGCCCTCCCTGGGCAGCAGCCACCAGCCCTGGCCCTCCTGAGGACCTGCATCACCCCGATGGAGATGTGGGTGGTCATCAGAACGGGGATGGGGCAAGCTGGGGCCCTCGAGCTGGAAAGGCCATGGGTGCCTCTGGAAAATGGGGACTGTCCTTCCATTGCTGCTTTTGTAGTAGCAACTGCTGTGCAGAGATAAAAGCTTTTGTTTGCCTTTTCTCTCCTACATTCCTAATCTCCCTCTGTGCTGGTCTCCCCTATAGTCCATCAAGCACTTTTAATCTCTAATTGCATATGACTGATGAGCCTGAACTCCATACACAGCATTGCCAAGAACCACTTTTTCGGAGCCTGCTTTAGCTCTTTAGGCCAGTCATAACACACTGCAGGACCATTAAGAGTTTATAGTTTGTATACATAACACCCTGGGAGTACCAAAGGGTGGTTTATCCAAACAGAAAAGAATTGAGATGAATGAATGCAGAAATGACTTTTGGCCAGGAAATACTTTAATTTTAATTAGGGGGGAAGGGGGTGAGAGAGGAATGAAGAGGCTTTCTTCTCTCACAAAAGACAAGACTAATGAGTTTACAGCTGCAGGCGCTGACCTTGGAGCATCCCATATAATGCTGGTGCTGAAATGTTTGGATGTGATGTTAGACCCGATAACCTTGCTTCTAAAAGGAAGAAATAAAGGGATATGGCTCAATGGGGAGGGATTCATTTCATGGGGATGTACGGACATATTTATTTATTTTTCCCCCTTTTGAATTCCCGTTCAGCTGCCTTTGGTGACACAGCCGTTCACCCAGCTGCTGAGCTTCATATGGGCCTCATCTCTTCTGCAGGAAAAATAAGTCTGTTATGGCAATTTTCCCATATTTAGGGCTGTCCCTCATCCCAGAGCCCGCCTCACAAGCCCTCACCTCTCTGGAGCCCGTGGCTGGAGTGAACAGGGTGCCAGATCCCAGGGCAACCCCACACCTGGCAACCCGTGCACAAGGGAAGGTGCAGCCAGGGCTTCTGATGCAGTGGCTTGAGAAAGGCTGAAAGTCTGAGACTGTCCTTGTGCAAGGATGTTGTCACCTGCTCCAGCTGGTCACAGCTTTGTGCTGTTGGAGCCTGTGCTGGTGCCACAGCGCTGGGCTCAGGGCTGGCTCCAGCCCAGGAGGCTCCTGCTCCTGCCCTGGCAGGGTCACGGCTCTGCTGCCCTGTCCTGGAGAGCAGCAGGAGCAGAGCCACTGCCACTGGCCTGAGCTGAGGTGTCCCTGGGGGGGTGCCAGGGCAGCAGGGATGTGTCCCTGGGCCTGCCAGCTCTCCCCCCTGCCTGGGGACATGGCTGCAGGGGCAATCAGGGCTGACCTTGCACCTCCATCCCTAGGCACAGACCGTGGCTCGCACATCTTCCAAAAGCTGCAGAGCTGCTGCTCCCACCTCCCTGCCCAGCCTGCTCCTTCTGGGGACCTCGGCTGTGCTCTCCCTGTAGCTTCCAGGCATCCTGGCATCTCCTTCCTCTCCTGGAGCTCTTTCCATGGCCCTGTGAAGCATCCTCTGGCCCTGTGGATCCTCCCGTGGGTGCTGCCGTGCCACAGCCAGAGCGATCATTAAACTCTGAGTGTGGAGCTGCTGTGAGCTGCTGTGGCTGTGGAGCCTCCAGGGAATCAACACCCCTTGCCCTGGAGCTGGCAGCCAGACGGGCTGCAACAATAGTGCAAGTTAACGGAGCAAAACAACCGTCGGTGTTTCCTATTAAAAGTATTTTTATGATGTTGATTATTATTAATATTATATAGGGGCTGTAATTTTCTCCCGACTCACTCCAACATCTCACAAAATAAACAGTTGCTGTATTATCCCCTTGTAAATGAGACCACAGGATTGTAAACTTTAATTTGTTACTTTTGGCTGCTCTCAGGTTTGGCAGACAATTAAACCAATTCATTAGTTCACAGAGGCACATTTTTGGCCATGTCTGGCTGCGTGAAGTCATCCAGTGAACACACTGGAGGCCGGGTGTGGAAAAACCGTACTGTGCCTTTGCCACAAGATCTGTCAGTAATGGTCCAACCAGGCCACTGTGGACTTTGCAGAGCCAGGTGGGACAGGGTCTCCTTGCTCCTGTGGCTCTGCTGTGCTCTGGGCATGGGCCATTGGCAGCCCAGTGCCCCCGTGTGCTGGCCAGGAGTGGCATTGATTCTGTATCTGACAGCAAAGTAGCTGTGTCGTGCCTGAGGCTTAACCTTTAAATTCTGCAGAGCTGGACTAGTGAAACTCCACAGGACATGGCAGAAAATGCTGAGCTCTTGGAAAGGCTAATCTGGCTGTGTGTGACCTCCAGAGCCAGCCCCAGCAGCTGAATTAATTCCTTCAATAGCTGGGCTGCCTTCGATCCCTGCTTTCCCAGCTGCAGACACAGGTTAACCTGCAGAGCCCCACGACAGCAGAGCACAGCTTTTGGCCTTTTCAGGGCCACCAGTGGTATGTGCTGGGAGTTAAGGTGGGTTTCTTTTAAATGGAAGCTGTAACCGTGTGTTTTATGGTACCACCACTGCCCCTGTCCAGAGTGGCTTAGTGCAAATCACCCCTCAGATGAGGTTCTCCTGTCAAACATTTTTCACTCTCTGTAGTTTCTTAGATGTTCATCAGCAAACTAAAAATCCTGAACCATCTTAATTTTGAGAAAAGCCCCATAAAATTAATCCCTTTTCCTTTGTTCCCTCCACAGGAGGAGGCTTTTTTTATAGCATTCAAAAAGGAAGGAAAGATTTTTGTATAACGAAACCTAAAAGCTTCCCCAAACTAGTTCCTCACCATTGTGTTTTTCACTGGCCAGCACTTTGAATTTGGATCTGCAGAATTCTTCTGCTTTGCAATTTCCTCTGAGTGATCCCACCAGCAGCAGCGTGCCTGGGGAACGCCGCTGGGCTCTGGCCTCCATCAGCTGGAAATGCTGCAGGGAAGGGGAGGCTGCGGAAGGGAACGAAGCATTTTTGAAAAGCTGGTCGCTTCCTTCAGTGTCTTGACTGGCTTCTCCTTTTCCTGAAATAATATATTAACAACAGTGTTTTTGATAAAACAGGGAGCATATGCTACAGAAGAGCTAATTATGACTTTGTGTATGATGGCAACTCTGGAAAGCAGCTGCAGAAACCTGCCTGCCCCACTGAGCCACAGCGATTTTCTTGCAAGGTTGCTAGTGTGTGACCGAGGCCGGTGGGTGTGAGCTGTGCCCCATCTCCTTTGGGTGTCAAACACATCCTCTGCTCCTCAAACTGCTCCGGGGGGAGATGAAGGGCTTCACCCTGCTGCGGGCAGCTGCACTTCGCTGCGTGAATTCCAATCAGGAGCTGCAGGAGGAGGAGGAGGAGGAGGAGGAGGAAGCTGGCTGGGTTTTGAGTCACAAAATAAGCCCTGTATTTTTCTCCTTTCGGCTATTTATCGAGGCTCAGTGCAAAGGGCCCGACAGCCGGGCACAGAGGCGGCTGCTGCGATGTGTGCGACACACGGGCGGTAATGAGGGACCTTCTGCTGAACTGAGCAGCGCTGCCGCAGCAGCTTCATCGCGGAGGGACGGCGGGTGCGTCTCTATTTTGACACATCCTCGCTGAATGAGGAAGAGAACAAGCAGAAAATGGCTGATGATAAATGCAGCAATTAGGGAAGCTTAATGGAGCAGAAGGTTTTTTGTGAGAAGACAAAGGAATTGCCGTGCCGACACCTGCAAGGAGGTCCCAGGCGCTGCGCAGGGAGCCTCCAGCTGTGCCGCAGCAGCAGGGGCTGCGATCAGGGGACCCGACCTTTCTGCTTCACACACACATCCCTCAAAGGCTTTGCAAAAATATTTTCCAAGTTAAACTTCAAAACATCATTTGATTTTTCTTTTTCTCCATATGTTCAGAAACGGGAGCCTGTAATTTAGGCCTGCTGTAGCCTTCCCCCACTCCTTGCTTTTTATTCGGTTTCACATAATACAGTGCACTGCTAGGAAAGGCATTTTCCCGACAAAGTATTGATCTGGTGCTGTGAAAGAGCCGTGGCCTCAGCAGGGGTATTCCACCTTGCTGGACACCAGTGGGCAAGAAGGGGGTCCCTGGACAAGGCTGCTCGCCCACAGTGATGCCCAGTTTGAGGCTGAGCCCATGGCCTGCCCTGCTCCTCCCAAAGCACCTGAGCACACTTCGCTGCTGAGCGAAGCCCTGGGCCACCAGCTCCCCACGATTTGAGCAAAAGTGCTAGATTTGTTTGCCCAAGCCCCATTTCTCTTTATTTCCTCAGCTGGACTCTCCCCAGAGCCAACTGGTGCAGAGGGGCACCAAGAAGCACTGGGGACAGCTCTGCAAGGGGTGCTGGCAAGGGGACACCGAGGTTTTGGTGACAGGCAATGCCATTGTGGCCTCTCACAAGACCATTACCAAAATCTCCCAACACTGCCACACAACTATTTTCTTAAGACTTTGGCAAAAAGGAATTTCCTGAAGGAGGTAAGGGAAAGGTTTCCTTTTTTTTTTTTTTTTTTTTTTTTTTTTTCTGCTTGGCACAAGCCAAGGAAAACACAGATCTTGTTTTCCCCTCTGTTGGCAGTTTCTCAGCTCCAGCCTGAGCTGCACACCACTGCTCTCTGCCTCTGCTCTCGTTCTGGCACTGCTGGGCTGCCCAAAGCACAGCTGGTGTGCCTCGCTCTTCCCTCAGCTCTCAGGGCTCTGCATTCCTCACCAGTTGGCTCCTCACCCTCTCCCTCCCCTGGCCCCGGGCGGTGCAGACCCGACAGGGGAAGCTCAGCCTGCTGCTGAGTTCTTGGGCTCCCCTGCATCAACCCTGTTTGTCTAACTTCAGGTCACCAACAGCTAACTACATATTTATGGTATCTATATAGGCTGGAAAGGACAATTCCCATATGCTTATTTCAGGCAATAAAGCTGGCTTTTTAGGGAAGCACTAGATCTTTTTGTCAAGGAACAGTGAATATTTTTGACTGAGGATTTGTTACAGCTTTACAGATTGGCTTTTTCCCTCACTCCCTGATACCCTGGTTGTCTATTTTATTGACTGGGCCAAGAGTGACCCCCATTAACTGGAGCTGGTGCACACATCTTCCATGGAGCCCCAATGGGCACCTGGCATTTTGGACAAAAGGTAACCTAAGTGCAACCACCGGTTTCCCTCCTTACGGCTTCCTGAATATCTTTTTAAACACAGGCTGCCTGAGGCAAGCAATGAACCTTCCAAATCCCATCTTCTTCCTCCCACCCACTGTCAGTTGTTTGCTAAATTCCACCCTTTTTTGGTGACTGAGGGAAGTCTTTGGGGAGACAGCCAAAAGTAGAATAAAAATGGTGAAAACGGCACAAAATGAAAGCTGAACAGTGGTAGAAATGCATAAAGCCCAGGAAGTCCTTCTGTACCAGTTCTTTTAGCAGAAGGCAGCCCAGCTGGGGTGGCTTAAAGGAATAAGGCTGAATTAATTAGTTTCTCTGTTTAGGTAATAATACCATTAATCATGATGAACCATTTTGTGAGAAGGCTGATACCCAACACTGAGTAATTCCACAGGAATCCCACTGTAGTGCGGCATTATTGATGGGTCATCCTCCAAAGGCGTGAGAGCAATGCCTCCTAATACACTAAATGGCAAACCACTGATTTTCTTTTAATATTCAGACCACCACAACATCAGTCACGATGATTTCTTCCGGCACCAGGGTGGATGCAATAAGCAATCCTTCAGGAATGCCAGGGGAGCATGGCATTGATTTAATGCTCACTCTTAAAGTCATACACAGACCAAATGCTTCCAAATGGCCCATTTTTGCATTTTTTTTCTGAAGTTTACAGTAACAACCTCCTTGCTCACACATGCCTGCATTAGGAACATGCAGCTGTGGACTCCTAACAGAGGTTAGGGGGGCTCATTTATGCAGGTCCGTGTCAGAGATGGTGTCAAACAAGATCCCATGTTGGACACTGGCACCAGAAGAATTACAATCCCCCTGAGCCAGCATTACGGATCTTTGTGCTGAGTCCAACACACTTTTCACATCCACCATGTGTTCTACGTTCCTCCAATTTCAGCTGGGAGAGCAGGTGCTGATTTTTAATGCCTACTTTGTTTTAAGCCTCCTTTCATCAGATTAAGGGCCTTGCTATTTTATTTCATTTTATTTTTTCACGCTCAGTAATTTAGTCACGCGCAGACAGACCCAGGAGCGGTACCACGCTGTTAAAGCCCCATGGGCCACGAGGGGCTCGGGCACAGCTCCGTCCCCCACAGAGGGCCTGGCCCACGGGGAAGGCTGGGGAACAAATGGGAAGTGGAGAGCAGCGCCGGAGGCGAGAACCTTCCCGAGGTGGTGCTGCAGCAGGGTCCCTCCACATGAGCTGCTGCACACAGGCCACACTTCCTTTGGTGTCCTTCCTTCCTTCCTTCCCTGCAGGAGATGCTGGATCAGCCCTGGGTGCAAGCCCCAGGTGCCCTTTGCTGTGCTCCTTTCCCTGCAGGAGATGCTGGATCAGCCCCTGGGCAGAGGGTGGAGATGCTGCTGGGAGGGCTGGGGGCACTGCTGGGGGCACTGCTCCGCTCTCCTCGCCAAACCCCCGAATCCTGACCTCCAAAGCGTGTCATGGGCCGTGTTCCTCCTGCTGGGAAGGATTGGCTGTCCCAGATCCCTGTCCCAGCACCAGCCCCTTCCGCCAGCTGCTCCTCCCAGCCGTCAATAAACCATTAGCCTCGAGTCAACAGCGCTGGCTACGACACACAAACACTCAACTGCCTTTTTCATCCAAAATCAATGTTGTATTTATCTTCATTGATCTACAAGGAAACTGAATGTTTAAAATTACAGGGGGTGCAGGGGGGAGGACGGGG
>VWZP01008898.1:931307-1032638 GCA_013396995.1 Dicaeum eximium | reverse complement strand
GGGGGGGGGGGGGGGGAAACAAGAGTTACAGAGCCAAGAAAATAGTAGCGGATGGCTGAATTAACTAGAGAGAAAAAGCCCAGGATATATAAAACATGGACACTGAAAAATAAAATAAGGGAAGGGGGGATGGTACAGCAAGTAAAACATGGCAAAATTTACATATGGATGAAAAGTAAAATTGGAAATAAAAAATAAATCATGCCAAAAAGCAGTTCAAGGCAGAACCACACTGAAACAAACATTTGCTTATGGTCTTCATGTACTATAGATAATATATCAGAATTTCTTTTTTTTTTTTAATCAACCATTAGACTTTTTTTTTTGCACTCCTAAAATTCTACTTTGTCTTGTATACAGATTCCAATAAGAACACTGCACAATTAGCACAAGGGGTCCACGGAAAATTGTCCTTGCTTGCCAGCGATCCTGCCCACAACACAAAAAAAAGAGAAAAAAAAAAGGAAAAAAAAATAAGGAAAGGGTCTGCCGCATGGTACTGTGCCAGTTCCATCTGCTTTTGCCAGCTTGAAAAGTAGGAAACCAAAATTCCCTTCCAGGAGCGTGTGTCTTTCTCTTTCCTTGACGAACTGTCCCTTGTGTTTGTACAAAAAAATTCAGTCTCTTTTTTTTTGTTTTTTGTTTTTTTTTTGTTAAACACAAGCATCCTTCTTCCTGTTCACATGCCATTGCCATTCTGTCTCCAGAGTTGCGAGTTGGTTGTTTTTGGGTTGTTTTTTTTTAATTTTTTTTTTTTAAAACCTTCCTCCCCCCAACATCCACTAAGACCTGCCTCCGAGTTCTTGCATAGTTGAAGTATATATGCCGTACTGAGCTTTCTGAGTGTGAATTTCTGACTGTGACAAGAGTATGAGTTGTAACCATGTTAACAAATAACCAGAGTGGTTCTAGAAACCATTTTTATAAAGTCTACCTATGTTAAGAATTTAATATTGGTGTACATTTATATTAACAGAATATTTACAGTTTGTTTTCTTTTTTTTTTTTGTTTAAAACAAGAAGTCAAAAAAAATTCCTCTTAAATTTCTGCATAATATAATAAGGCAAAAAACAAACAGTTTTGTACATTATTATTATTATTAATATTTTAATATATATCTGTAACTTCGGTTCCAAAGTACCAAGGTAAGTGATCAATAGGCCTCAGAAGGGAACCTCACAGTGGATTGTAAAACTACAGTATTTCCATAAATAATACTTTTAAGAAACCCTGGGTATTTTTTTCTTAAGGATCTGAGGCCTTTAAAATGCAAATTTAACTAAAAACAAAAGCAAAATTTCTTCTTTTTTTAAGTGAATAAAGAGCACAAAATTAAAAAAAATACAAATCCATTAAAAATGTTTCTCACATTTGGGAAAAAATGTACAAACTTGATATTCTTAACTCATTTTTTTTTTTAGCACAGAAACAAAAAACAAAACCAAAAATCAATACCTATATATTAAATTCCCATTCTCAGCAACCTTCTTGTTGGAAAGTCCCCAACCCCGTTATTTATGGAAATGTGCTTAACTTCTACAAATTTTACATTTAAAAAAAAAAGTTTACAGCAGTGCATTTTGTCAAAGGTTTGTTGTTTTCTTTTTTTGTTGTTTTTTTTTTCTTTTTTTCCTGTTTGTGTTTTTTTTGTTGTTGTTGTTTGTTTGTTTGTTTGCTTGCTTGTTTTATGTACAGGTGAGTTTAAAATTCAACGTTGGGGACTATCGTGCCTCTACTTCTTTGGGGTTCCTAGAGGGGGAATAGTCCCTGGACTCTGAGTTTGTGAGTGGAGTAGTCCTGCGAGGGGAGGCAGGTCTGGTGCTGCTGGCTGGGACGAGCGGCGGCGGCGCGCTCAGCGCTGCGGTCGGCGGGTTCCTGTTCAGGATCCCGTTGTGCATGGCAGTGGATGGACTCAGTCTGGGGTAATGCATCCCGCTCAAGTGAGGCATGAAGGATGGCACGTGGGCCAGGTGGCTTTCGATGGGGGACGAGTGCAAGTGGTGCATTCTGGCACGCTCAAGTTCTTCCCGTAAGTGCAAGCGCTCCCGCTCCTCCACTTGCCGCAACCGCTCCTGCTCCCGGCGGGCTTCCAGAAGGTTCTCGTGGTTGTAGTCGTGCGGTTCTCTGTCTCTGTAGGAACGCTCGTGGTCATAAAAGCCAGAGGTGGTAGGAAACCTATGGATAGGATCTGTCCGGAGCTGGAAGTCCATCCGACGGTGCAGGTCTAAGCTCCGGTAGGCGTCTCGCAACGGGTCCCTCATGGGGTCCCAGGAAAAGCCGGGATGCGGCAGCCGCTCTCTTCCTGACAAAGGGTTCATGCCTATGAGCGGGGTCATCATCCTGCTGCGCTCCAGGACATTCATGTTGTTCATCTGGTGCACGCTGCCCATGGAGATGGGCATGGAGGCAGCCATCGAGGGAGGCAGCGATAATCCATGGATAGTGGGAGGTGGGGGATGCTCCACTGACCGGGAGTGCTGGGAAGGCTCAGACCCAACCACTAGCACATCACTGTCTTCCTTCCTCTCCTCCTTGACTTTGATGTCGTTCTTAATCTTCTGGAGGTCGCTGGGAAGCTCTGTCTTTCTCTCCATGTCCTTGCTCATCAGATTGGTAAGCTTGAGGCTCTCACTTAGTGCAGGTTTGCTGTATGGGGATACAGACTGGATTACTGGCTTTGTGTTGTCCTCAGAGGGTCTCTTATCATGGCTTGGAGTTTCCTTCACTGGGGAACGGCTCTCTTTGATCTTGTGTTCAGCTATGGGCGGCTCTCTCAGCCGGTCAGGGTGCTCTCGCTCGGGCTCCTTGGACCTGTCCCTGTCCCTGTCCCCGAGGCTGACCTGCCTGATGGCATCGCTGGAGCTCTGGCTGTTGCTGCGGATGAGATTGCTGATCTGGTGCGTCACCGGCGCCGACGCCGGCGAGGATCTGTTCGAGTGTCTGTTTTTATCCATGAGGTCTCTGCAAAACAACAGAAGGTATGTCCTTGGTTACGTGTGAACACACCCCTGATGCTGGGCATGCACAGTGCTGTGCCCAGTTGTACACTTTGAGATTGCTCAGGAAAGGATTTGGCAAGCTCTACAAACACCTGCAGCTGTGATGCTATGCTAAGTGATATGCACGAGCTGCCTTTACATACTTCAGAGACAAAAAAAAGTTAAATGTTCACAAATGTAGGACAAAACTGGGGATGTGGCTGGAAGAATACTGTATTCACCCTAAGATCATTTCAGTGAGAAATGTAGGGAAAGAAGAATTCTATACAGCTTATTTTTCTTTAAAAAAAAGCTCATTGTGTACATCTTGCTGCCAGACAATGACCTTCTGAGCTGTAAAACTTGGGTTCCTTTCCTAAAACACAGATCCAGGCACACAAAACAGAAGCCTACAGAAATGCATGCAGGTCCTTCCCAAGTCAGCCTCATTGACTGGAAGCAGCCATAAAGTGAAACTCATTTTCCTATGGAACTGCAAGGCTTTTTGTTGTTGGTAAGGTAACAACAGGTTAGGTAAGCCAGATGCTTGCAGGTAAGCCAGATGCTTCAGGAGAAACATCCTTGAATCAGCCACGAAACTGAGCAACTGAGCTGTGTTTCAAGAGGACCTGCTGTGATAAACAAGGGGTCTGATGACAACATCCATGGTTTAGAAAGAGAGGCACAAAGGTTTACATTTCCAATTGCACCTCTGCCTCTGAGCAAGCCAATTAGTCACAGTTAATCCCACCTTTTTAGCAGGGGAATAAATAATGCTCACCTTCTAAAAGCACTTTGCTCTGAATGAGAGACACTTTAAATGCAAAATATGATCGTGTGATTGAGAGAACTGCATTATGCAGCTGAGAGGCTCACTCATGCCTAAGTTTTATGTTGTGCTATAAGACCTAAGTGCTGAAAGCTGGAGGTGTTTTGGGGAGCTCTGTAAGTATTTATCCCTTATGATTACATTTGCTAACCCAGCTTTCTTCCTCTGTGGTATTCCTGATTGCTGATCGAGGATGTGGTTTATTAAAACCATGGCTAAACAGGGATGCTGGGGACAGCTTAAGCTAAATTAATAGAAGTGTAATAGAGCTGTTAACCCCTGTGTGAACACTCCTGAGAGTAAAGTAACCTTGGTCTGCAAATGAATTCCACTAGAGCCAAGAAGGGATACCTTCTCTACCTGAAAGAAATCTGTGCAAGGATGTCAGACAATTTAACATGTAAAGCAAGAAGATTTTCAGCCTATTGCTTCCATATAATCTTGTTCACAGGTACTGCCTGAAGATCTCATTAAAAGCACTCCAGCAAACTATGAACCCCTATCACTAGTGAAGCACACACATCTAAGACTTGTAGGCTGTTATTGCCTACAAAGAAGTAGCCTGCTGGAGACAACTGGGCTCTGAAATATAAAGGGCTTCACAGCTTCCAAATCATACAACTGGGAGCTAATGAAGTAACTGTAGCCCAGGTGATACAGGCCTGTCATTGTTAATAAGGGTTTGCCCATAATGCAATTTTTTAAAATCAGTTTTGCTAATGGATTCATGCACACTGCTCCAGATACAGGCATTTGCATTGTTATCTTGTTAATGTCCAGCTAACATTTGAATTCATCAGCATATCTGTACATTAATGAGAACTACGACTGTCTCCCAAGGACCCATCACAATTTCAGAGTACACAGCAATCCTAAAGCAGCTACACTGAAAACAACTGAGTTTTCAGTACACTGAAAACACAGCAGCACACTCAATTCCTCAGCCTGGTGTGTTTTGTTAACTGACTAGCAGGGACTGTGTTACCATATTTCCACAGGAAATTAGGATTATTAGGATTGTCCACAGCAGAAAAATCCTAAAAGGCAAAGAGGAATTTTTTTGGTGTTGCTAGCTTTTGTGCTTATCTGAGGAAAAGGCCTGTCAGCTGCTTCAAGGATCAGCAACATTTTAGGGAAAACAGAAAAAATACAGAGGAAAAACAGTCCCAGGAGGAAGTGGTCAGAAGCCCACAGTGCTCACCTTTCTTTGTCTCTCTCGTCTTTGCTCAGAGAAAGATCCCTCTTCTCGGGCTCCCTGTCCCTGTCCCTGTCATGGTTTGTCACCGAGGAGCTCCGCTCCGAATCCGTGGGCTTGGGCCACTGCGGAGGCGTTGGGAAGGACGGCGGGGTCCGGTGCAGTCTGTTCCATGGCTCATGGGGGTTATTGAAATTCTGCAGGTTCGGGCCATCTTTGTGAGTAAAAATGTTGTTGTGAGCTAGAATAATGGCAGGGGGAGGAAGAGTTAAAAATAATTCAAAGCGAATCGTTATACAGACATTTTTCACAATATTTGTCACAACCAGAACTGTCCTTTTAAGGCTTTTTAATGGTGAGGGGAAGCTACTAGTGAGTGGACACAGATAATTCCAACACTGGGTGTAAGATCCACCAGCTCTTTTAAGGCTGTTGTTGGAGGAAGCTTTATACATCTCAATAACTCAGAGACTACTGAATATGTCCAGCTTCTCTTCTCCCCCCACCCCAGGCAAGGGCTCCAGCACAAAAGCAGTATTTTTCCTCAGCTCCTCTCTCTGGCAGAAACTTTAATTTGTGGGTAGTTACAAGCAATCAGCTGCCTGCAGCTGAGGCTTCAGGGACTTTTTTGTTGAAGAACCCAGACTACTTGGTGGTATGTATGTTTGTGTATAAAAACAGAGCTTGGCTGTAGGTTTTTCAGAACAGTCACTCGATTTTCCTCCATCCATCTTCAGCTGATTCCTGTTGCACCATGAGAGGCACAAGCATGCTCTCTTATGTGCTCTCTTATGTGTGGCTCTCAAGCATGTTTTGCCTACAGGTACCGTGTTTTTGAAGTAGAATTGTTTTGTACAGGTAATTTAAACTTCAGCCAACGGTTACAGAGGATCTCTACACGAATTAGAAGTATCAATAGCTGCTCCACTGTGCATCTTCGCTGGTGAAGGGTGTTACTTTAGGTGCTCACAGGGTCCCAGAGTGGGGTTTTGCAGCTCCAGTGTCTCTCTGAGCACACAAGGTACCACCCCTCAGCAGTGAGGAGGCACAGAGCACAGCTACTGATGTCTGTGACCTGCAGAGAAGCTCCCACCGCAGAGACCTGGAAATCTTAGGTGCAGTGTTTTCAGATAGGAGAATGGAGGTTAGGAATTAAACTTCTTTAAAAACTACCACCAGCTGCTGTAAATATTAGCATGTGGCTTTTCTGGAAGGGATGTTTGTCTGCAGTAACCCAGCCAGTACTTACTCAGAGCATGACTGCCTAATCCTCCAAAGGCATTGCTGCCTAAGTTCCCAAGGCCGCTGAAGGTGCTTGACCTGCTAAATGGATCTGGAAAGGCAAACAGGGATTTAGCAGGCATTTAGCCAAGAATGTTGGAGAATGAAACGCACCCCTCCCCTTCTTAACGGTTTGAATCCAAGTAGGATTAGGCCAGACTTTAAGCTGATCCTTCTCATTGCAAGGTTCTTTGCACAGAAAATTCCCATCATGTTAAAATGGAGAAGGGATTCAGTGCTCACTCTGCAAACAGGTGCTGTAATAAACTTTTGTATGCAAGTCAGAAGTGAGTTAGAAATTAAGGTCTAATAGCTGAAATCAGGGTGGCTGCTGAGCTAAAACTCTTTCCTTATCAGTACTAATAGCAGAAACATTGCAATTGCCTTGGAAGAAGACTCTCAGCAGGCCCCTTGGCCAGCACTGAGGAGATGACTGTCTTGTTTCTGCACTTTTTTTCCAGTAAAGGCACCCATCACCAGAAGAGATTCTTCTCTGAGAGCACATAGCCTGTCTCAGGTTTCCACACTCCAGAGACAGCTATCAGTTAAATGCTAACAGTGTACTTGTTTTCTTCCCTACTGGTCATCTCTAAACAACTCCTCCTCCTGCCCACTGGCTTTTTGACTGTCCCCTTCAAGCCCTTAACTTGCCATGTTACAGGAGGTAATGCTGCTCTCCATTTCCTCACAGACATCACATCTAAAATATCAAGACAAATGGCACAAATAGCTTGTATCTTTAGGCAAACTGCTATTTGCTTATTTACTTATTTTAAAACAGATGTTCCTGCCCTTCCTCTTTGATCTTAAGTGGCTGAGTGACTCAGTAAAAATAGTTAATTTTGATAGAATGTTCAGGAATTGATGTAAATCTGGGTATTTGCAAGAGAAAAAAGTCTACTAGGTCATGTGGCATGCCACATTTACTGATTGGATGAATGTTACTAAAACATTAATCAACAGAGCTTGAACTTTAATTGGCAATGAGTTGCTTGTGAGCTTCTAAAATGAGCAAATTTGAAAAAATCAGGCTCTACTTACTGCCAATTAGGAAACTGAAAGGCTGGCAAAATGTGCAGAACATCTACTTGCCAGGAATTGCTCCCTGAACTCTTTTAAAGAACCTAGTCAAGACCTTTCATAGGTGGAAAATGGTACAGGAGGAGCCCATTTTAAGCTGAGGCTTGTCTGAGGTATCTTTGCATAAACTTCCCCCATTTCTTCAGGCACATTCAGGAGCACAGGACTACAGGTCACATTTTGGCTCTGGTGCAGTGTCCCAGCAGTGACAGATGTGGCAGCTCTGCACTGCCCTCTCCTTTGGGGGACAGTGAGGACATGTGCTAGGAGCTGGCAGGAATGGGAAGCTGGCCAGCTTCTGCATCCTCAGGCAGTTTAAGCCTTTCTCTCCCCTAGTGCTGCAGTGCAGGACCACACTGAGAGCCAGGGAGGGGGCAGAGGTACAGAGGTGAAGGCAGGGTTACTTACACTTACCTGCCAAGTGGTTCGTAGGCAGGAAACTGCTGTGGTGAGGCGAGGGACCAAAAGGGGTGGTGGCTGGATGTGTTGCACCTGTGAGAACAAGATCCTTTTTAGTTCAGGGGCAAGGGACTCCTTGTATACAGAGCTCCTGGCCATTGCATTCAAGAGCTGGATGCAAAGGCCACATTTAAACAACAAAGGCAGGGGAAGACCTCAACCTCTGCTGAGTGAGCAACAGGCTGGATCTCCCTGAGAGCCCTACCAAGGAGTCTAACAGGGCATGAGGAGGCAGAAGGAGACCTTGCACTGACAGCTGCTGCTCACCTGGAGTAACCACAGAGCCAAGCTCTCTGTCTGACATCTTCAGTCATTACTCCATGTTTACATGAGAAAGGGCCAGCCCAGGTTATGGGCCCAGACAGAAGGTGCTCGGAAGTGACTGATTAGAGTCTGTATGAAACACCAGTTAATGACAGGCACGCAGAGAAGATCTATCATGCTTCTCCCACGAGAGCTCCAGCTACGCTCTCACATCTGTCTCTGCCTCCCCAGGCTCCCCCTGGTATTTTTCTCCTTTCCTAGACACTGCTCATTGCCATGGTGCCGTGCTTCCCCGTGGGAAAGAACACCACTGCTGGATGACACAAGGCTGAGGAGATGGGAAGGAAGGGGCTGAAACAAGCAGGTCTGCCCTGTATATCAAGGTGGACCAGGCTCATGCAGAAAACTCTGCTCTCCTTCTAGAGGAGAAAATGAGAGATTTTCTTTCTTTGCAGGCAGGCATAACAGGCTGAACGGGCTTGCAACCTCAGTGTGAAAAGCACTGGTGTCACCTGTCACTGGGGTACTTGGTCAGCCCCTGACCTGGCCTTCCTTGGAGACAGAGCCCAGCCCTGATGGTTGCTGTGAAACACACTGGTGTCCAGAACATGAGCAAACTGTCAAACCTGAGGGGGAGACAGAGCTCTATGTCCCTCACCAGCTTGGACACCTCAAACCTAAGCAGCCAGCAAATGAGTTGAAGAAACTTAAGAGAAACCACGGCAATGAGACCTATCTAGTACCTCTCTATAAACATTCTGACTGCTCCAATGCTTCAAGACGGATGGAGACTGTCATCTTTCTAATCCTTTAAGATTTCAGAAGGTGTATAATGGATGGGAGATTTCTTCAAAGGAGACGGCTTACAAACTCCACTACATGGGCTGATAATAAAAAATCCTCTGGAGAAAGCCAGGAGCAGCATTGCAGGCTGTCAGGCAGTTATTAAATAGACTGTCTGCCAGGCAGCCCAGCATCCGTCCTGGAGACAGGCAGCCCTAAGATAACTTATGTCTCCCCCAGTAACCAGGCAATGCAGCAGAACCAATGATTCACATCAGCTGCACACGTGCTCAGTAAGGTGAAAAGAATGCCTCAGATATTCCAGAGTAAAAGCTTTATTCCTCCACGTATTGCAGCTGCAGTGTTTGCTCACGCTGACAGCACCCTTTACCTGGATTTACCGTGTGATGATGGCTCTTGTGATTAATATACTCACAGACAAGTTGTTGTAAGGTTGTTTCTCTTTACTGAAAGTTTTCTATTAGTTTGCCTTCTTTCATGTTTCTATTTCAGACTATTTTCCCTCTTGCTTTTACAAATGAAAAGCAAGCCATGCTTGCATCTTTTAAGGGAAAAAACTGCAGATACCAACTCGCCTGGTGCTTTTCTGCCTGTTAGGGTAACTCTGCCCAGAACAGCCTTCACTACCAAAACCAGATATGAAACAAGATTCTTGTAATGACAACACAGGACAGTGATAAGGAAACATCTGCCACAGGAAAACAGCCAGAGGTTTGTAAATAAGCAGTGCTTATGCATCCAAGTAGATGCAGTAAGTATCTTGGCCTTGTACTATCCAAACACCTTCATAGAGACCAAAATATGAGGTAGCACCCTACAATGTAGAGCTGGTACCAGCACTGATTACATGTGGTAGAAAAGTGCTTTTGATGCTTAAGAATTTCCATCCACAGATAGAGCAGAAAGACAAACTGAAGCACTGGAGGAGTTCCTGAAGGCTACTTGGCATCTGCATTTGAAACTCAGTTCTCACAGAAATTTCAGCTTGATTGTCATCTGTTGCTTTTCTGTAATTTTTGTGACTGAGTTCAAAACAGTTCTAAAGTCATTAATTTCGACAGGGCTGAACCAAGGCTGAATGTGACCATGTCTGCACTGAATTAAGGTGATTGTGCAATATTGCATCATAAAGCCAGAGTAACATTAGGAAAGAAAAATTACATTATTTGCCAATTAATTACATACATAAAGAGCTAAGTTACATCTCATCAATGGATGCAGCTCATTCAGAACACAGACTTTGGCATCTCAAACACAGAGAGAAAATGTGAAGAAGTTGAGAAGAAAGTTAAGTTTGAGAATAAAAACAACATTTAGCATTTGGTAGACAGGTGTCCACATGAATCCACTCTGGCCTCCTAGACCAGAACAGGAGAGCTGCAGTTTCCCATGGTCAGAGCCACTGAGAACAACAGTGAAGGCTACTGTCCTTTGGTAATTGCCTAATTGTAATTACTTCTCCAACAAATTGGAAAACAATTGATCAGTGTAAACTGTATTTAGTTCTTTGGGGCTTTTTGTAAATTCAATATATCATTTTAAGCCCGGACTTTTCTGAGCTTTGTAACACATAGGGGAATTTTCTATTTAAAAAACAAACACTTGACAAATACACCTTCTGTGATATTTTCAATGCTGTTGTTCAAGTTTTCTTTTTAGAAAAACCCCTTGTTTTCAGAAAAGAAACAGAAACTTGGTGAGTGGAGGAGCTGAGAAGACTAACATGGCAAATATAAAATCAAGAAAGAGAGTGGGGCCACTTCCAATCCTGGAAATGGAAACATTTTCAAGTGTTTTGTCAAAATCTCTTTTAAAAAATCACTCTATAGCCTATTAATCAGGCACATAAGAACCAGCTGCACACACAGGACTGTGGGCCAGCTGCTGCAGCTCAGTGATGTGCAGAGGATCCTGCACTGGAGGTGGTGGCAGAGCCCTGGTCACAGCAGTGTCTCTGCACCCCTTGAACCAACCTTGCTTCTATTTTTGAGGCATATGTAGCTGTAAAGTCATGCATAATGTACACTGACTGTTTCTTGTTTTGTTTTTTTTTTTTTTTTTAATCAACAAGGAATGATCTTTCCCTTACCTGTAGTAGAGAACAGAGGCCTGGCAAGATCTTGTGGATAATGGAAGCCTGGAAACACTCCAGGGGCGGGAGGTCTGCTGAACAGGTCAAGTTTACCACCTATCTCTAGCTTGTGGGGATCCAGCTGCATTTGCTGTCAAATGATACAAAACCAATCTCATTATACACTTCCTTTTTTATGGGAGAACAAGAGAGGGAGTTAAGGCTCGTTCCTCCTCAGCCCTGCCAGGGAGCATTAGTGCCAGCATGTCTGAGAGAGATGTGCCTGTGCTGTGCCCTTCCTGCAGCCAGGACAGCTCAGTGTGTAGGCAAGGGGCAAAGGATGAAGGAAGCTATGAGGCTCCTCCAGAGACTGTTTTTATCCTTGCCCTGTAGAAGTGAGCATGGCCAGAACTGCACCTTAGTTGTAGAAGCCGATGAATGGCTCAAAGATTACGTATTTGCTAATAAAAATATATGGATATACTTCCCTTTCAGAGGCACCTACTTAAGCAGAGAATAGCCTTCACTACTGGGACAAAAAAACTACTGCAGGAGCTATGAAAAAATAAAATCTACACAAGTCCCTTTATCAGCTATTCTACCTGCCATAGGGAGCCTAAAGCCTGCAACAGCACCCCAGGGTACCTACATTCTGTCACCTCTTGAGTGCTAAACCCCCTCCCTCTGCCCACCATCACAGCAGCACAGGAAGCCCCACAACCTCTAACACTGATGTTATCAATCTACTCTGCTGCTCTCTGCTCTGTAATGTTCTTCACTGCATTGGCCATTTCATTACCTCCTCCACGGGAGGTACTAATGCAGAAGGGAAGCGACATTAAATGTGCATGCTTTGTGAAAAAAAGATTGACTTGGGAAAATTACTCTGCCCCTCACTTTCTTCCCCTCTTTCTGGCTGTACACTCTTCCACCCAGCTCCTCTGCCCTCAGATAAACTTTACAGTTGCTACAATAAATGTTAAAGGAGCGTAAGTATTACTTAATCAATACGGCCAAGCTTGAGAATCACCACAGTAACTGCTTCCTGCCCATTACTCACTCAAATATAATCTGTAAGCTAAAACACTTGGCTTTGTTCCAGAAACCATCTGAATTACCTTTATCTTTTGCTGGTGATGGTAGATCTGCCAGGCGATCTGTACATGAACCGCACACCACTTCCCGGGTTTCTGCAGTGGAAAGCACAAGAATTTAGATTAATTTATACGTTAGCAATCTACATCAGATAGAACATTTCATTTCCCTTACTGTCAACCAGGCAGCTAAGCAATGAGAAAGGCTGATTACTAAAACGGCACAATGGGTGATCAACATTTTCTTCTGTACTGCAGCACATGATGTTTAAATTAAGAAGGGAACAGGAAGATTGTGGGATATCTTCCCCATCTCCTGGACATCTGAGATCCTGCCTTGTTCTTTCCTAGTTTCACTCCCCCCTCCCCAAGCAGAAATGAATGGCAGCAAAGAACAGTATGCCATGCTTAAGAGAAAGCAACTAATGGCTGAGAGTTCTGTTTCTGAAAAGAGCCCTGTTCATTCACCCCTGCTGCACTGCAGGCTAAGTCATGCGTGGTTATTATGGCTGCTGGCTTTTGGGGAGGGAAAGGGTAGGGACAAGCAATCCCCAGGATGAGCAGTGCCACAGCTGAACAAGTCCCTGTTTTCAGCTGAGCTATGGTACTCACTATTCCACTGTTTATGTGGAACATCAGCACATTGACCTAAGCCACCACAAATCTGTTCACTGGTGAATGTCTGCCCATGCTCACAGTCATTTATTTCTGTGACCCTCATTTCATACTGTGAACTATTAATGCACATAAATGGATGCAAAATAAGGCTGGGACTCAACCTAAATGTTATTAATCAGAAGTGGCAGAGAGCTAACTGACATTTTGCTTTACGTAAAGGATGAGCATGAAATTTTCTACTGGACATGTTAAATTTCAACAGCACATGCACAACATTCGAAGTGTCTGCATATAAATATGTATATAAAATCCCCCACAAACCTTACTTACTCTTACTGGAGGCCTATAAGGGTCTGACACCTATGGAAAAAGCAGAAATAAAACAATCAGTCTTTCTAAAACTAGCCAATATACAGAAAGGTGGGGAACTTCCTTCCTCTGAACAAGTAAAAGCATTTAGAAAGCAACGTTCCAGAGGAGTCCCCTGTGACACGGGAAACCTAAAAGGCTTAAAGAAGGTTTAAAACTTCTCTTTCATTCCTTGAACCAAACTCAGCAGAACTTTATGATAAACAAAGCAGCTTCATGCCAGCAACTGAACAGTGCCAGTGCTTTTCTGAACCTTGTAATTATTCTGAAATGGAGCGCATAAAAGTACTCTCCAAGCAACTTAGAGGAAAGACATTGAAGGGGTTTCCTGCCTCATTTTCCCCTGACTTTTGAAAGAAGCCAAGACATCCCTTTGAATTTATGACTGGTGGAGATTGTTGTCTCACCAGAAAAAAGACAACTTCTCTCCTCACTGCATGTTCCCAGTCTAGAAGACCAATTTGCTCACCAGTCTGCTCTCCTTTTTTATCACTGTGTTTACTGTAAAACCCAGAAAAGCTGAAAAGAAGTTTATATATTGCTGCCTACCCCTGGAGTCTTCTGCAGCAGCGTATGGTGGACTGTGCCTGGTCTACCTGCTACATCAATAGGGTTTGAAGTCTGAAAGACAAGAAGAGAGCGTGAATAATACTGTATCACACCAGCAGTACATTTAACATCTCTATCTGATGTTAACAGCATTAATTAGTCCATGTTTGCACTGCGCTTTGAACACGCGGATTGCTACATTAGTGCTAAATGTTATCTCTTACTGACAGCCAACAGCGTTTAACCACCATGTCATTTATTATTACTGAGCATCAGTAACAGTATTCCAGTAGCACCCCTAAGCCCCGCTGAGATCACACCCTGTTGTGCTGTGCATGGGAAGAGACAGTCCCTGCCCCCCAAGCTTGTTCTTTAGACAAACAGGCAGGAGGTAGGAGAGAGAAGGAGAGAGGAGGCCTGACTCCCTCCATTTCCCAGGCAGCAACCAGCACAGCAGCCAGGAACACAACAACTCGAGCATCCCAGTCCCATATTCCACACACTGGACCACGGCCCCTCTCTGACTGGGGCCAGGTAACACAATGCCTGAACCAGCAACAGCCCATCTATTTGCTTCCACAGGCAAAAATGAGAAACCTTAGAAGGTGCTTGTGGGTCTTGTACAGCTTTGCATTGTTTACCCCATCATTTTCCAGCAAAAATTAAACACCTCATTGAATGAATCCCTGTTCCTCCTCCTCCTCCTCCTCCTCCAGATTCCCACCTGTTGTCCTGTCCTAGATGATCCCCAAGAACTCGTTCATCTCCTCACCCCGGCATTCATCCATCTCCCACTCCCAGAGCAACTGCACCTGGTGCCTCCACACAGCTGAGTGCAGAAGGGTTAAACCTCATTCCCCAGGAGATTATTTCACTCATACTTTAGGTCAAATTATAGCAGATTTCAAACACTACGAGGCATGAGTATAATCCTGGGTGTGGGAGGGAAGGTAGGTTTAGTTTGTCTAAGGCTATGCAACTTCCAGACTCATTAAAAAGTGAATTCTCGTGTGTGTGCGGAGGTAAGTCAATGCACTCCCCAGGCAGATCGGAGCTGCCAGGGCCTCTCTGACAGCTGAGGTAGATATAAGGTGAGTTACAGCTTTCATACAGGCAACAGCTTAAAGATCACAACATGTTAATAGCATGGTGTCATCCTGTCCCTTTGTCCCCTGGAGAAAGATGTGAATGCTTCCTCCAGCAAAGTAAACTGAATACTTCTGACCTTTTCAAGTTCTTAGCTTGTGAGAAATGGCCTTCAGGAAACCCACTGAGAAATTTACCATCAGCCTGGATTTATGTGCAGTGGACTCACACGCACAGCTGTAGGCAAATGACATGGGAAGGGGAAAAACAAAACCAGGATCTCTGCTTTGGAAAGCAAGAAGTGCAGGAGTCAGAGTGCTAAAGCCAAATCATCAGGTCTGTAGTAGTTATGCAGGCTTTAGTCAAACAGCTTGGGAGGGAGAGACCATGGAAGAACGATGCAGTAAGGTTCAGCTCTGCCTCCTCTGGGAAACTGGAAAGTAACGTGCTAAAGCAGCAGATCCATTTTTCAACCTCTCCCTCTCTTTTTCAGATGTTAGATTGTATGTAAACACTGCACTGTGCAAAGATCAAATGATGTCAGTGATTAACCACGGCACCAGAGTGTGACCTTGCACTGCTTAAACTCAAGTAGCAAATGTTGGATGTATCTAAAATGAATTAAAAGGTAGTTATAACAGCACGAGGAACTGCTTAAAAATGTGAAGGGTCTCTTTTTGTGAGTGCTCACAAAAAGTGCTCACTTTTTCTCTCTCCCTGTGTAACAGCTCCTTGGCCTAATGGTATTTTACAGTGAGATGGGATCTGTGAAGCTCTGTAGTGAAGATGGAAGGTAAAACAATGTGCCATTGGTGTAGCAGCAGCTCCTCATGAACAGGAAGGAGCCTTATGGCAAAACAGCCCTGGCTGCACGTGAGCAAAACTTGTCCAATTCCCCTTATTCCTGCAGCTCCTTTTCTTGGAAAATCAAATTCACTACTCAGGGTCTGTAAGGACTCCTATCATCCCTTGCAAGAGTAACAACAATTAACACTGGCAGACAAACTCCACCAAGGGATGGCCATGGTCTGTCCCTCTGGATCCCTCTGCTTCCATGAACTGCTCCTTCTCTAGGCCTGCAGCCACCACATACAGAACTCCCTCTGAGCAAAGCCATTTTAGAGACTTTGCTATTTGTAATGTGTCCCTACAACAAAATAATGTCAAGGATTCGATGGGCACTGAGGAAATCCTCTGGCTTCCATAAAAACCCTTGAGTTAAGGGGGAAGGTTGTAAAAGGCCTTATTTGCAGCAGCTGCTAATTTCTGACTCCCACTGACATCCCTGACACTGCTGAGGGAAGCACATCCCTCAGACCTGCCTGGTGTGGATATGGAAATCCCTTCCAAATACAAACAGGAATGGCCTGGCTACAGTGCTGGTCCTTCAAGCCTTCTTACACAGTAGCAGGGTTCTATGGAAATGCACTTCAAGATAAGCAATCTCTAAAATCACAGCATGTAAGGAAGCTGAACATGTCACCTTACAAATGGAGTACGTGCTCCATTTCCAAACAAATGCTATATAGATACAAGCCATTATTTCTTGTTTGGAGAGATTTAACAGTTTTGGTACATTTAAAATAATTAATAAAAAGAGCATGTCTGGGAGGGAAAAAAAAGCAGTGCACACCACAGAATCTGCCAGAAAATATGGGTTATGATGGCAACATTTCCAAATGCCAATCCAAGTGCTGGTTGTAATGACATGTTACAGCTGCAGTGCACCTTTCAAACACATTATCTCCAAGAAGCTTGCAGGCATTAATCAACCCTTATAAAACCCACTGCAAGATAACTTTATAGATGAGGAAGCTGAGGAACAGAAGGTTTAAGCAACTTGCCCAAGGTCAGACAGTGTTGGAGCTGGGAGTAAAAATTCAGCTCCTTCAAATTGCTCTACCCATTTCCAGCAGTCTCTCCCTATTGTTCCCACACTTGTGCAGTCAAATTCTCATTGTTTTTTCTGGGAATAAACACAGTTTATCTTTTGCAATCTCAGACCATTAGATTTATAAAATGATTTGGGACTCATCGGTCTATTATGAGCTGTAAATATTTCAATCAAAATAATGCACTTCACTGTATGCTTCTCCTCCAGTTTCAGCAGACCTCCCAAGTGAACCACTACATCCTTTCCAAGGAAGGATCTGCAAGTGCCAAGAGAAAATTTCTGCTAAAGTGTTGGCTGCTTTGTGCAGAGGATGCTCACAGTTCTGTGGGGTGATCCTTTCCAACCCTGTGCTGCACTTCTGCTATTCAAATCATGTGCTGCAAAATCACCAGAGACAAGACTCTGAACACAGTTTCTCTCCCAGCAAAAGAACAAAGCCTTCAGAAGAAGAAGTTTGTACCTTCGGTTGAAATGCTCCCTGAAGTGACCCAAAGGGACCTGAATGTGGAAGCATGGGTGGCATTCCAGGCATTGCTGGAGGATAGGTTGGAAAGAACTACAAAAGAAAAAGAGATGCTTATGTCACAGGATGACTTGAACAATAATGGAGGTAGGTGCCAAGCCTGGCACATACAAAAATAGTACTGTGCTGAACAAGTGCCACAGTGAAAATACACGATAAATTTGCTTTCAAAATTTTTAAGAGCAAAGCCAAAACTTGAAAAATGCACTCATCTGATAAATTTTCTAGATAGTGCTGAACAAGTATGCCTTTAAAAATTGTGGACTATTGCAGGAAGCACAGAGTATAATTTGGGGTTTATGTTCACTTTCCATTAACTTTGCATTTTTCTGCTGTTGCAAACAAATCGATCCTGTTTTGAAATGTGACCTGCTTTAATTTTTAAAGCAAAAGGAACCACAAGATGCTGCACTGCACTCTAACCACAGGCAACATGCACACCACCTTGTAGTTGTGTAGGCTGGGTGAAATTTTGCTTAGGCCTCTCCTGAGCACACACAGCAGTTTTACAAGTCCCAAAACATGTATTTTTTTTGTGCTTTGGAGCAGTGGGGAGCACCAGGAAGAAACCACCAGTCTGACTTACTCCTGTGACCTGAGCAAAACCTTGTGAAAGAGCCATGCACTCTGGGCTGCTGCACTGGGAGAAGCACCAGCTGCAAAGGTACTGCAATGACCACTGCCTGAGCAATTCCTGCGCATTCCCTGCCATCCCAGGCACAGTGATACAGAGCCGCAGCAGCAAAAATGCAGCAGACAAGAGAATTAAAAAAAAAAAAAAAAAGCCCAAAGAAAACTTGGTACCTTAAAAAACACAAAAAATCAAGACGGGGGAAAAAAAGAGCTTTAGAAATGAATGGGTCAAAACACTACTCATCAATTGAAAACAAGCAAAAGAACAGCAAGCAGAACCATTAACAAGGAAACCCACGAGAAAGGCGAGCACTCACGTTGGAATGTCGAAAGTAAGGGTTGTCTAATTTGGGAGCGTACTTGTCAAACTGGAAAGAAAAGAGAAAAAAAAGGAAACAGGTGAGTTTGGTTTTGGCAGTAGCAGACACATCAGGATTTCAACACAGACAAATAATCATGGCCCGTGTGTAAGCGTTTAACAGAGCAGAACTGACTGGTTATTCCACACTCTCTCATTGGGGACATGACTGATCTCCCCAGGGTAACAGAGAGGAGCCCCCAGGCCACGCTGGGCACTGCCAAGGCTCTCTGCAGAACCCTGTCTCAGGCACTGCATGAACAGGCTCCTGCTCTGGGAAGAGAGCAGTCCTGATACTGCAGCACAGTGAAACACAGGGAAGTTCAGCTCCAGGGCCCCATCTGGGATCTGCCCCGGGATCGCTGAGCTACATCACAGACTAGCAGGTAAGAAACATTTTCCATTAGACCCCAACATCTACTGTGGGGCAGCCAATACCAATTCCCAGTTTCCTGGGTTCCTGTAAGCACCAAAATTCATTGGGAAAGGGCTGAATTACTTTAGATACACATATCTCAATATATTCCCCCTCTCCTGCAAAAGGGAGAGTTCCCCAGAGAAAAGGGGACTGTAAACCTTTTCCATTCCAGCATGGGGTTTTAACACCTCCATGTGTGCAATCTGTGCCCTGTTTGTCCTGCACCATCTCAGAAGCAAACCCAAAGCACACACACATTGCATTTCTGAACAGTATGTACATTCTGCTGGGGAGGAGGGAATGGGGAAGCAGGCAGGGAAGGGAGCTGTAGGACCCCAGGAAAAGCTGCTTATTTGGCAAGTCAGCTGCTGTTTCACACTCCTCTATGTGCAGGAGAGCAGATTTGTAA
Source organism: Dicaeum eximium (assembly GCA_013396995.1). NCBI lineage: Eukaryota > Metazoa > Chordata > Aves > Passeriformes > Dicaeidae > Dicaeum > Dicaeum eximium. The sequence goes on along the minus strand of VWZP01008898.1, from coordinate 1,013,725 downwards.
TTTCATTAATTACAGTTATTACTGGAGCCATGTCCCCTCCAGTGTAAATACCGTAAATTACCAAACACATGCAGCTGTAATTTCAACACTCTTCTCTGGTGTTGGGATTAGCAGACCTGATCTAGTGGAATAGAAGATGTGAGTGAAATGTAACAAAAGAGCCTTGCAAGTTGTTTTTGGTCTGAAGGCTGACATCAATGGGCACCAGTGGGAGGGGAGGGAGCTGTTCACAAGCTTGGGTATCACAGTTCTTAAATAACACAGGAGACTTCTGAGAAAAGATTCAGGATGGTTTTCCACAGACCAAGCAAAGAAGGGAAGGTGTTTACACACAAGTACACTGAGCAAACACCTGGGGCTGGATTTTGGGTGGATGATATTGCTTTTAATTGTCTTGCTGCTAAGCAGATTACAACCCAAGAATGTCATTGAGCAGTCAGCAGTGGGAAAGAAAAGTGGGAAACACTGTGCTCCTTGAGTCCATGGTAGTTCTTCCCAAAGGCTGCTTTTGCTAGCCTTAAACAGGGTTGTTTCTGCATTTTGGACACAGTGTGAAACTGAGAGGGGGAAAAAAGCTCAATCTTGTGCTTTCAATCTCACAAATTGCCAGAAATGGGGAGAGAGTGTGTTTTAAAGTACTGACAAAACCCATTTGTAGCAGATTCCTAGCAGTTTTGTAACAGCTGCAGCAAAGTCCCATTGTGTTACAAGCAAATTCAATGACCAAATGCTTATTACACGGCCAGGAGGATCTCTCCCAGCAGAACTAGGCACACACAAATTAGTGCTTGTTGATGTAATAAAGTAATAAAATGCCTAAATCAATACAGATCAGGTATTAGGAGGAATAGGGGCAGAACTGGTATCAGATGAGATGCTGCACTGTGGTGAGAGCTCTGGGTAAGCCAGCATGGTCTGCCCTGCACCCAGCAGCTATGGAGACAGTGTCTGGGGCTGGAAGCCACCCATCCTGTGGCATCCTGGCTGGTGTCATCTTTTGATGTGTCAAGGCAGCTGGCCCTGGGAAAGGGGGAATAGAAATACACAGCAGGACACACAAAAAGGAAACTAAAGGGATTCTGGACTTGTCTTGTGGGTGCTGTATGTGCCAATGGGTAGCAGCATGGGGGACCAGGAGGCTTGGTGTGGGGGCTCTGGGTGGAAAGGGGTCCCTTTGGGAGTGCTGGCCTCCAGGTCAGCAGGGCAGGGACAGCACACCTGGCTGAAATGAAGAGGGCTGGGTTTTGTTTGACAAGAGCGGGTTAGGCTTTTTGACCAGAGATGCTCTACTTATCCTCACATTTTGGGCTGGGGTACGCACCATGGGAGGTGCAGAGGGCGGCATGAGCGGCGTCTGGGGCAAGCTGGATGGAAAAGGAGTGAATGTGTGCTGGTGGGTGTGTTGGTGCTGATGCGTGTGTTGGTGCTGGTGAAACTCCGCTCTCAGCAGCGGCACCGGGCCAAGTGAGGCAGCGGCCCGGTCCGAACTCTGAACCAAAAACCGGTTGTTCAGCTCTTGCCTGAGCAGTTCGTGATCTAGAGAAGAGAGAGAGAGAAAAAAAAAAGACACAGAGGCCCGTGGGCCTGTGAGTACCACAAAGACGGAGGAGAAAGAGTCAATATTCACCTGGCATTCCCTGTTTCTGCAGGTCATGCTGTGGTGGTTTTCTACGTGAGGACTCATTGGTGGAGGTAAGAGAGATGCCTGTGACAAAGTACCAATCAGAATCCCCGAATGAGGCTGGCAATACATGATTGGTTGGTTGAATGATATCAACAGGCTGGTATCTAAAGACAAGAGAGAACACCATGAGTCATCACAGCAGAAAACATCATCGGGGCCCGCCCGCGCGCCCGCGCCCGCCCGCCTCGGCCTCCCGGCGCCTCTGAGCCAGCTGCGCCTGCCAGCATGCCCCAGAGTCAGCCTCACCTCTGGGCCACACCTCAGAGATCCAGCCTCACCTCTGGGTCACACCTCAGAGATCCAGCCTCACCTCTGGGTCACACCTCAGAGATCCAGCCTCACCTCTGGGTCACACCTCCCAGGCTCAGGGAGCTGCACCTTCCCACACCAGTGAGGTGCTGGGGAGCACTCTGGAGGCCAAGAGCTCACTTCAAACAAGCAGTACTGACCTTCATCCTCTGGGCGTGTGACAGTCAGAGGCACACACACACACTGAAAACTGATGTGTGTTAGGCTCTGACATTTGGGTACTTCACAGGTAAGATTTTGGTAAGATCTGCAGTGCAATGAGATAACCATGGGTTTGGGTGGCTGGAAACTGCCTGCTCAGACATCCATCCCTGTGCCATCCCCCCTTCTCAGCCCCTGGACATGCACGCAATGACCAGAAACGTCTATCCTATAAATCAAAGCCCTTTTTGCAGTCAGGTTTTTTTCTTTTGAGATCTTAAATAGCAAGCTGTCTTTTCCTCAATTTGTAACAGGCTGCAATTCTTGCTTTTTGTCATTGCCTCCAGGCTTTTCTCCTCTGAGAAAATACAGAGGAGGAATCAGTGGGAAGGGGACAAACATTGAAGTAGCTCAAGATCTCATCAAGGTTGCAATGACTGCTGAAACAAAATGTTCCACCACATGACGTGGTCTCTTCTCAGCATCTTCCTCTGGAATGACAACTTGCACTGAATGTGAACGTGGTTCAGGGCAGGGGAAGACACCAGTGCTTTAGAAATGATGTCACTGAAGACAATGAGGACCAATGTGCACTTCTCCAGAATGTCTGCTGGTGTAACAATTAAATCTATCTGTGCCTTTGCTTAAGAACTTCAAACAGGGATTACCATCCAACATGTTACGCATTTTTTAAGCGAAGACCAACCTGGGGCCCCAGCTGTGGATGACACACACTCAGTCCTGACTGATCTACTTGCTTCTGAATTTACATGAATCCATTTCTTTCACTGTAACAACCTCTTTAAACTACAGCTCTGAATACAAAGGGGCAAAAGAACACCTGCACTTTAAAGTTTTATTTCATGTTCTGCAGGGATTTCTTTCACTTCAGTTTTTTACAGTAACATTAGAAATGTCTAAATCAATCACTTTCTGAAGTGACATGGTTAAGATCTTTAGAAACAGGCACTCTGATGGGGAACTTCAAGGTCTCTACTACCACTTAGAAGTCTACAATTGAAAGTCACATTTGAAAGCGAGTTTTGGGGGCCTAAGTCATTTGCTTTTCACTAATAAATGTACTTCTAAGAGCGGGTACTGTGTACTGCTACAATCCATATAATAATTAACACAAAAGGAGAAAGTATATATATTTGTGATACTGAAGCCTAAGGCACTGGAGCAAAAGAGTCTGTAGTGGGTTCTCCTTGGATTGAGCAAATAAGAAAAAACTATAGGCTGAAAGCACTTAGGTCCAAACCCTAACCTCTTTAGAGAATATGAGCATGATTTCATGTGTGTGTGTGTGTTTATGCTTTTAAATCTGGCATGACTTAAAGAAACCGAATCCTTCTGTAAGCATCAAGATAATCCACTTTTCTGGAGGGAGAGATAAAAGCAAGTTGGCAGTTGTAAGTGCTCTGATATCCAATTTCTTTAAGAGACTGGAAGTCAGACTGATAGATTTGCAGCTGGCTCCAGCCCATAGCCCTCTACCACAACTTTGGCCTCCATCAGGAAAAGAAAAGGCCTGGAGATGTTTGGAGAAGCTGAGTGGCACTTGGAGGAGTGGCTGCTTTATAGTAAGGATGGAATTGCAAAGGAATAGCCCAGCTCAGTGAGGGGCTCTGAGCAATGTCTGGATCAGAACTAAGTTCTTGTACCTGCCAGTGATGTCAGGTCCAGTCACACAAGAACACAAGCAGGAGCAGGTGCTGAGCAGCCCTTGGGACCTGCCAACGCTGTCCTGCGTGCACACACGGGCTGGGCATGGCACAGAAAGGTCACTCCTGCTCATGGTGTCCTCGCCTTCAGGGGAGGAGAGACACAGACCACTGTTTCCTCTGTGACTCCTACCTCAGGGCAGCCCTTGAGCAGAGGGCAGAAGCCCAGCAAGGGCTGCTCCTAAGTTACTTTATCAGCTTTAGGTTTTGAAAGGAAGAAATGCCACCAGAAGTGTATTCTTGTCTCGCTCTTCAGGGCTGCTCAGCAATATTGTTTGCTTTTAAGGAAGTTTTATGTGAATGACAACAGAAGCTCCTGGCTCTGCAGCACTCTGTATTGATTTTATGATGTGCCATTTTGCAGGCATTTCATATAGTGCAGACAAGAGGCATTTCACTGTCTGCAGGGTTAGACACCCAGACCTTTCCCTCCACTAACTTCGGCTTCTCCGACTTAAATTGCAGGAGAAATCCTTTTAGTAGGAGCAAGACTGTTACTGTTTCCTGGCAAGCTGCTGAATGTGAATAGGTCACTTGATCTTGCATCTCCTGAAGTTAATGGTGAAAACATACCTGCTTTCAGTGACTGCAATACCATGCTTTTAGTGAGCGCTTTGCTATTTCCTTTTGCTATGCTTTCAAAGTCTCCATCACAGTCGTCCTTCACCTTAAACAGGGGAAGCAATGAATAGGTCTCCCACAGCGCTGCCAACATCTTCCCAGCCATGTGGTTGAAATTCTAGATGGTGCCAGAGCCCGTGACAACTGCCAGCTTTGGCCTATGTGGTCCTGTCTCTGGCAGGGAACCCACAGCACTTTTGTCTATCATCGTTCTCAGAGCTCACTTTGGACCAATTCGTACTTTTTTTTTTTTTACTTAAAGAAGCAGTAATAAATAATGAGACATTATTTAGCTCCTGGAAGCCAAAAAGGGGGATGGAAGACCATCAGATTTTTCCACAGCAAATCTGTCATTTCCTTATTCCTTTAACTGACTTCATAGGAAACAGAGAGTGTGTTTTTTGCAAAATGCTTGTCCTGTTTAATCCCTGCTGAGTTAGTTGAGGATTCAAATGCCAGATCAAAAGGAGGCCCCAGCAAGTGAAAGTTGCTGGGAAGTCTCCAGCTGCCAGGGCCTCTTCCAGGGACAGCTGTAGGCTAATGGATAAGCTATAAACAGGGCATTTAGGGCAGAAGTGACAATAGAATGGGGGCCAGGGTGAACAAAGGAAACTTTTTAAAAGGATGCAAAGATAGTGAGAGTAGAACAGCAGAGCTTGTCAGCTGAGCTGTCTCTGACTGAAAGGCCACGGAGCGATGGGCACAGAGCAGTTGTGCTCCTGCAGGCAGAGGATCCTGCTCTGCCAGCAGGATGTGCTGCTGGTCGAAGGATCAGGCAGGGCATTCAGTGAGATTAAAGTGCTTGGTTAGAGCAATTCAAGAAACAGTATCTTCTCATCAGTTCTAACAGCAGCAGCTTTCTTTGGAGAGGGGAGAGAGAAGGGGAGAATGGCAAACTCCACATCCCTTTTTTGTTAATCTAAAAAATGTCTGATGACTGTGGAATGCCACACTGGACAACTCATGCCCTGAACAGGCCATTTTTTTTGGGAAGCATTTGCTTTGAAGACTTCCTATGGGAAGCTACAGTGATGTGCCTACACTCTCTCATCTGGTAGAGCACATCAAGGCCTCCTACCTGTTTCATGAGCACCTTCACAGTTCCAGCACACACTGAGGGGTCTGTGTCAAGGTATTTCACCTGCCCACCAGCCAGCCCATTTCTCAGCCCCCTGCAGTGCATGCACGGCCGCCTAGCCCTGTCAGGAGAAGGGACCTACCCGCAGGGTGCCCTGGTATCACGAGGCTGTTGGTGGGTAACGCTGGTGGAGGTGGCAGCGTGGGTGGGGTGGCGAACATGGCCGGATGGTGCTGGTGCTGGGTCTGCGATCTGAGAGAGAAGTGCGAGGTAGCAAGATTAGAGATGGAGAGGGGCAGAGCTGGGCCGGAGGAATGGTGTGGAGGAATCTGCGGAGACAGGGGCAGGTGCTTCGGGAGGCTGATGCTCGTCGCACTGCTGGCGCTGCTGCTCCGGCTGCGGGGACAGAGACACACACACAGACAGAGTGTGTTACCATACAGGGCTGAAACGGTGCAGGAAATACACCACCAGAAACAACACAACTATGGAACATTGATCTCCCCAGGCTCGTGCTTTTGCTTGTCTTAATGGCAGTGGAGATAGCTAACGAATCTTAATGAACGTCTCCAACAGGGCAGAACGGGCCCTGGGCTCTCTGGAGGGACATTTCCTCTGGTGCTGCAATCCTCAGAGCTATCTGTGAGTACTGATGAAGGCCACAGAGACAGCTGGATTTTGCACCTTTATGGAGCCTCTGATGACCTTGCAGTGTCCATGTGGATCCTTGTGACCAGAGGACACAGTAACACCAGCTCCTTTTTCTGTTGCTCTGGGTGTGCAGAGCTGCACAGCACAAGTGACTGGGACCCTGCTGGATCTGGTGCACGTGCCGTGCAGTTATAGTCACACAAGCATGCAAATGCACACCATGTTAATAATTTTTCTCACAGCAATTTGTATTTTACATCTTCTTCTATTATTATTACTCCACTGCAAATGATCTAAGTTTCATGGGCTGAAACACACTGTCACTGCAGTTATTAGTTGTGTAATTCCCATAATACTGACGATCTGTTGCAAGCTAAACCTCAGAGAGATCTTGAATAGCTTGAAATATTATTCACCATTTATACTGTAGTGGCATTTACAAGGTAAAACCACAACAGAGCTTAAGTATGCAGGATACTATGAAATACACATTAATGGCAGCTCTCTGTATTCATATTCTGACCTTTGTGCGGTCAAATATTATGCTTTAAATCAGTTTTCTCATCTTGTTTAAACTAGTGTAGCTCTTGCTTGGCAGGCAAGGCATGTTTTCTGTACCAGCAAAAAGACTATACAAGTTCCAGTTGACTGACTAAATTCTTTTCTCTACAAACATTTTATCCATACCATTTTCACCCACCCTCCTTCCTGGATGGCAATTTAAACAGCAGAGCTAAGCCTCCTGCAAGATCTGAACATGTCAGAATGAAGCAGATTTTTCAGCCCACACGGGAGCCCCGGTCTCCAGGGACACAGCATTTTCCAATACAGATCACAGGATATTCTGAGTTGGAAGGGACCCACAAGGATCAGAGTCCAACACAGATATCCCTCTTTTGATGATGGTGAGCCAAAAAACCTGAGAACCATGAGCAATGGAAGTATTTCTGAATATGGAACAAAGGTGTTGCTTAAACTCAAACCACCTTAAATTTCTAAGCCAAGAACTAGCCAGCTCAGGCAAGACCATGCAGAATTTTACTTGAAACTGGACTGAAAGGAACACTTGCCTTTCTCCAGAAGGTGTGCATTTATCCCCTCATTTATCATGTTTCAAATGCACTGACCCACCACAGCTGGAAAAACCAGCCTGGAGTCAGCCCATGAAGTCCAATACCCAAAGCAGGGACCATCTTACCCTAGATGAGCGCTCGCCTTCCCTCCCAGCAATTCCTACCTATCTGAAACAAGCCTTAGCCCTGCAGCAGCCTGAAGATGACGTGAGCATCCCTTCCCCCTACCTGATGTTATTGAGTCCGTTGTGGGCCACCTGGTGATGCACTTGGTAGTTGAGAGGCGGAGGGATGTGACCCGGAGGCTGGCTCCGAAGGTCGGGGATTAACTGCGGCTGCGACTGCGGCCGAGGCTGAGGTTGTGACTGCGGCCGAGGCTGCGGCTGAGGCGTGAGCCTGGGTGGTGCTGGTGCTGAAATCACTGGCTCCTTCTTCAGCAGGGGGCTTGCTCTGGCACTTGACGTGGGCGCTGAGGAAGTTGAAGTCACGACGGCAGCGACCGGCTGGGGGCTGGGGATGGGCAGGGCGAAGGGCACGTCGGTGCTCAGCTCCCGGCTCCGCTCTAGCCCAGACACCTTTGGGACATTGGCTGCTTTCGCTTCTGGCTTGTCATTCAAGGTGGGACCTTGTGGAGCAACGAGAAAAAGAACAAAGCACGTGCTGAAAGGTTTGCGTTTCTTTCTCTGCCTGGTAGAACGTATGCCTGGGAAAAAACAAGTCATGTTTCAGCTCGTGGGAGCGCCGTGGGAGCGCTGCTGCTGCAAGATGGATGTGTGTTTGAGTCTGTCCTTCCGCTGTCCTTGACTGCCCAGTCCACAGCACTTTTAGCATGTGTGCAAGAGACTTAGCTGTCATTAAATGAATGCATACTACAGAGAACACACAGCTTTGTGACTTCTTCAGGGGCCCAAGGTTATGTACAATAGGAGTGTGAACATGTCTCAAGTTACTGCTGCAGTATTTCCTGCTCAATGTAAGTTCCATGTTCATGACACACAGGCCTCATCACTAAGACATTTCATTTTCTCAGTGCCCTTTCAGGGTAACCCACATTGGATTCAGGCTCAATTCCAGCTCCAATGCACCAGGACCCAAGCATCAACCCTTAATGATAACCCTGCTTGTCTTCTAGGATGGAGACTACCTGGGATCTTGGTAGCAAAGGATAGGACAGCTCTGCAGAGAAGCTCTGACGCTGCTGTCCCCTGGCCACACACTTGTGTGGAAGAACAGAACAGAGAACACTGGAAAAATCCAGTCAGAAGCTCAGTGGGCACCCAAATGTAGTTCTGCTCACCCTAAACATGCAAACATCTGTATGCTCAGCATGCTGAAACTATCAGGAATGCTGCAACCTTGCAAAATGCACCTACAGAGAGAATTCCATATGGAACTACTCCTTCTGTGGTGCCAAACCCTGCCATTTTTCATAATTAAGCTAAACAAAGCATCCCGAAGAGTTAAAAGGCTGGAAAGGAAAAAGGGAGGAAAAAAGAGATATTTCAGATCAAGCAGTATCCAAAAGGTTGAAGACAACTGAAAAGACCAACATGAAAGCAATTCAACTCCCACTATAACTCCCTTTTCACCCTAATCTGTGCATCCTTAAGTGCACACATACCCACAATTACAAGAAAAGCTCTTCATAGGCTACAAGGTTGTTGGTGTGTTTCACACACACACGTCCCACTGTGCACACACAGCACCTCTGACTTTTAGGAGACACTTTTGTACCCACCAAAACGTGCTGGGGGCTGCTGGCATTTCTCTGCCTTGCAGACACGCAGGAGATGCTACCTACACTCATTAACATGCTCCCAACACCCTCACAAACAAATTCCACCTTTGAAATTCTCCCGTCTCATCAAAGGACTGAGCCAGTTCCTGATGTAGGAGGGTGTGGAAATAACACACAACACACCCTGTGAGCTAATTCTGGCCGTGCAGACGCTCTGACCCGCGTTTGTGACCAGCCAGAGCCCCCAGTGCCACTTCCACAGCCTGAGTGCCACCCTGCTGGCATCAGATGGGAGGAGGACAGCAAGAATCAGAGCCTGCAGCACACCACCTCGTGCTCTGCTCCCAGAATGCCCACATGGTGATGGCATCTCCTTCCTTGAGATGGAAGGCAGCTTCCCACACTGCTTCTGGCTCTGCTTGCACCCTCACCAATGCACCATTTCCCTCATCCATCACTCAATCAGCTCATCACTGTACGCGTATAAATTCAGGATGCAAGAAGAGCATGAATGGAAACATATGAACTATATTTATCAGCTGAAAATGTCTTGAGGTCTTGGGGCCTCAAACCCACAAGTAACAGGAAAAGAAACCTTTCCAAACACCAGTGTTTTGGCTGGCAGCAAGTACTATCAACACTGTACTTTCCAGCACCTTATATATCTTTACAGGTTTGACACAATGTCTGGAGATCCTAAATTACTCTCTACAATAAATATAAGCCTCTCATTTCAGTGAATTTCTTTATCAAAAATGAATTCATGCATCACAGGTAACCTGGCTGTGAGATGTAGCTAGACTTGGTTCCAATGCTATTTAAAATTTATTTTTTAAGTCAAATTCTTAATGCTCTTGTGCATCATTATTTTTTATAATGCCACCCATGTTTGTAAATTTTCCTGAGGTTTTACTGCTAACAGTTGAAAAATTGTCATTGCCTAGTCAAGCCAGGGCTCCCCACACTGCATTTTGGAGCAAGTGTGTTCACAGCTGTAGATTCCACTATTTTTCAGGAGCTACCCATTAAAAGCAATTGGGTTTCATTCCTGAGCATAGGTTTCCTCAGAGCCCATTAGGTCTTTGCATCCAACAGGCCTCCTCCTACAGAGTTAAACTTCATATTGTGTAATTATAGGCAATGTAGACTAATGGTGTATATTCAAAACACACTGGCACCACAAAAGTTAGTTGAGTAAAAAGTCAATTAGATCCAAAACAAATCAATAAAGTCCCACATTAAAAGCAGCTGTTTGACCAGTTTTATGTGCAACTATTGATTCCCTGTGGTTCCAGCATTAGTTCTCATTTGCAATTTTCTCAAAGCAAAAGCTCAGTCTCCCATGCTGACTGAATTGACCGGCCAAGCCTGGGTGTGCTAGTTAGTACTGGGGGTACATGGCTAATTCCTGCTGCCAACCTCCCTCTCTCAGGATGCAGCACTGCAATGTTTTTGTGTTTCGTTCTCGGCAGCAATGAAAATATCCACATGCCAGGTTCCCGCTCGCCAGAAAAGCCACAGGCATGAGTGGGAGTATCTTCTCTCCTTTTGCAGCCATGTTGCACAAAAGCAGAAGCACTGAGAAGGGAAAGATACGACGTGAATTCATGGGCAAGAGATCACACAGGAAGCCACCACACAGGAAGGGGAGAATCCTGGTGTTGGGTGACTTTGTCATTTCTCCTCCTCGTGGCTGCAACGCACACATGGAAGTCTCTGAGCTATCTTTCCTGAAATCCCTCAGAAAGTTAATGATTTTAATGAGGGATGTTGCCCATTCTGATCAGGATTTCAAACTTGGTAGTTTCTCTGCAGGATACTTGAATATCCCTCCTAAGAGAGCTACACTCCTGTGTGCCCAAGCTCTGACCGGGCTGGCTGCTGCTCGTGTATGGAAATATCCCAAGGAAAGCAACCAAATATTCCCTTTTGTGCAAGCTGGATCAGGTTGCATTGAGATCCTTTCAGAAATTTCTGTTTTGGGCTGCTAATCCAACCCTCCTGAAGCAGATGGACCCACGGAGCTGAGCACAACTGCCCCAACAAAAACACAGACCCACCCGACCACACCACGATGTTCTAGAGGCAAAAATGTGTTTGTTTTTACCAAGTCCTAGAGTAATTTTCATGCCTAATGATAACAGGCTGAGCCAATTTGCCTAAGACTTGACAGTCAGCTCCAATAATTCAACCTTAATTAAACGTGAACGCATGTCAGTTCAGCTTGTCCCTTCACAGGAAATCTGACATTTGTAATGATTCATGTTCCAGCCATGCTACAGGAAGGCTGCATCACATCTGCCACTCTCTACCGTGCAGAATGCTACCCCTCCTTTTGAGCACGCCAGCTTTTGTTTATTTTCTAACCAAACACCTTGGACTTCTTCCATTGAGCGGTTTTCTTAAATGAAGAGACAGTGAAACATGTCTTGATCTCACAGGGATGAATGATGACTGAGTGTGAGAGACAGGGAAGGAAAGGCTGAAACTGTTCTAACAAGAAAAGAATCCCAACAACCTGGGATTAGAAATTCTTGCCTCCCTGATTGACTAATTTGCTCATTTGGAATGTTGCAAAATGTTAACCTCCCTACCTCTTGGGCTGCATCCAACTCGAACTTCAAGGGGTAAAGAAAACGTAACAATTTTTAAAAGCACAGAGAGCTTTAGCTCCTGCTGTGTAAATCTGTAGAAACCGGAGGTGAAGTTTAAGGGAAACCCCAAAGTCTACAACAGCTTAAATTACTGTATAAAGTGTGTTTCAGGAGGAGTTACCCGAAGCTGAGAGACCATCAGCCGAGACCCATCTGAAAGTTCCCTGAATTCCGAATCTGTGACTGGAATAACCGTGCACCGCCCATCCCCAGGGCTGCAGAGGGTGACATGCCTGCCAGTGTGTAACTACATGGCATTGCAGGCTAAGCACAATACAGAAAGTCCCAGACACAAATTAAACCTTTCTGTTACAGGAATTTGCTTTCAAGCTGATTAAGAGTAGCTCAAGTGCAAGGGATTAAACATGTAAAGGCTGCTTTGAGAACTCCAATAAGCAGTTACTGTGTTATACAAACAGTACTTAGGGCAACAGCAGTTCCAGCCCTGCCTCTTGCTCTTTGCAAGCTGCTGGTTGCTGCTGAAAGGGGACTGTCAACACACGTACAATGTGATTGGAAATAATCTAATCTTGCTTGCACGCCTTCCCTTTGTCTCTTGAAAAAAAGGAAAGTGGAGTCATTCAGAAGTCTTTCTGCAGCCTCCCTCTGCAGCCTCCCTTGTTGCATTCAAACAGCAAGGGTGATGGGGTGATGTGAGAAAGAAATTCCCCTCCTACATCCATCAATGACATCTTTACCAATGGCAATTTCCCAAGAAACACAACAACCACCATCTGTAGCCCATCTATCCGCCCTGTACATATCCTTGAAAACAGACACAGGCCAGACTGGCTATGGTGAACCCTGCTCCATATTACAGCAAGAAATGCTACAAAAGCAGCACCACAGGAATTACATACGTGGCAAGAAGCTGAGAATTTCAGAGCGAGTTGATTAGTCCCAGAGAAGAGTTTTGAAGCATCAGCAAGGGAACAAGTGAAGAAGAACAGGACTTTACAGCAGTAGGTCAAAACAAAGAAATAACTAAATGAACATCAGTAAACATTTTGTGGTTTGGTTTCTTTTTTTTTTTTTTAAATTTTATTTTAAATCGAACTTTTAGGCTGCTGTATAATGTGTTGTGGATATGGAACATATCATAAGCAGAAGAGAAAATAAAGCATTTTGCTTTGACAACGATAACACTGATGCTGGTAGAGTGCTTACAAGTGAAAATCAATATTTAAGTGCTAATTCTTTATCCCTAGATGGCTTTTGCTTTTATATAAATGGCTTTTTCATTGCATTTTAGGAGAGTAGCACTACTTAAGACTTTATAAGCAATTAGGCTGTTTGCAAAGGTAAGGCAAGCAGAGCTACAGCACAGAAGCTCCCCAACAAAGGGAGCACAGAGTCCCTCCACCTATTTTAATGCAAATCAGCTCAAGATAAGACATAAAGACGTGGGACTTGCATATAAAACTACTGTCTGGAAGGGTCCATGGTGTGCAACATGACGATTTTTAACACAGCTGAGAAATAAAGGCCAAGTTTCCATCACGACAGCAGTACCACACATCAGGCTGTGTCAAAACAATGTTCTCCTGTGCCATTGGCTCCTCCGAACATCATGGGCTCCTGGTGGATTTTCCACAAAAAATCACAGTGTTTTCTCACAGAGAAAAGTAAACTGTGAGCACAACCCGAGTGCCGAGGAGCCGCCTTTGTTCCCGGCGCAGCTCCCACAGCCCATTCCCAAGGCCAAGGGGGAAGGAAGCTGCTCCCAGCCCGGCTGGCTCGTCCCCTATCACTCAGTTCATTTATACAGAGCTGTCTGTCAAGTCACATCGCCCCGCTGCAATGTGAAACACCCTCCCAACAGCTGCCACTATCAATTACTCTCCCAGGCAGCCCTGACTATCAGGAAGAGAACTGGAGCGAGCACTTGCCAGTTTTAATAAACTGTGTTGCCCAAGTCATTTAACCTGCTAGATTGCTGTATGCTGGGGCTGTAACAAGCCTTCAGCTTTTCAACCTAGAAGAAAGCAACAGTGGCAAAAAGCTGTCAGCTTGGTCCTCAGAATTAACTTCCAAGGGTATCTTCCCCCACCCTCCCTCCCGAAGTGCCCAAGTTTAAAAAGTGAAATATCTTAAAGTCATTTTCATAATGTCACAACACTGAAAACTGGTCTCATTTTTATCACACTGCCAGCAGCTCCCAAGAACTAAGGGCTGATGTGCTCCACAAATTCCACGTTAGGGGCACACCTGGGCAGAGAATTCCTCTCTCCTGCACAGACACATCCTGTGGGCACTCCCCAGAGCCTGCTCTGCCCAGGGATGGGTCCCCACCACCCCGCTCATGCTGATGCAGCCCAAGGGCTTCAGGCTACCCTGACCACCTCAAGGGCTTTGCACCCCCCACTCTCAGTATAATTGAAGTTTCTCCCCCAACCAAAACTCAAGCATGGCAAATTTACATTTACTTTGATTTTTCCAGAACCGGTAGGAAAAGATTTCTTAAAGAAATACCTATTTAAAATTAAAACACTTCCATCCAGATGAGTGTTTTCAGTTTGTGGCTCACATATATACCAAGACGTTTGTGAATGTTCATCAGTAGGAAAAGGTCTGCCATCACTAGGATTGATTTGAACATAGGAATCTGCTGTCCACCAGAAAGCTTACTGGACTCTACAAATCAAAAAGAAAATTCAAACACACTATACTAAATGTTTTCCTCAGCCAGCTCTGCAGATAAGAGCCTTTGTTGAGAAAGCTTGAAGCACAGAAAGATTTCACCCCCTCCTTCAGAAACTGAGGAGCAACAACAATAAGATCTATGGACTTGATGCCTATTTGCTGCTCTATGGCTCTTTAATGGGATGTTCTATTCCTAGAGATTTGGGAGCTTTCCATGCTCTATCGAGGCATGTTAGCTGTAAGCATGCATGATGACACACCAAAGCTGCAGCAGCTGAATGAAAATGGATGCCAAACACAAGGACTGGGGCCACAGCATAAAGAAGAAGGATCACCATTCAAATCCCCCCAAAGTAAGTCACACTGCATTTTCCTAGCAATGCTGCTTCTGGCAATATCTCAATGCAAAGCTGGAACTGGATTTGCAGCTAAATCACCTACTGTGGATGCTGGCGTTGTAATGAGATTCAAAGTTTCATACAGGCTTTTTAATCCAGGGCTATAATGCTGGATCAAATGGGTTAAATCTCTTCAGCAATGCTCCTAAGCAGATGCTGAATGCCTACAAACCAGTGACGTAGGAGCCACTTTACTTCCCTGGCCAGAAAACATTACCAAAGCTTCCTGTAGCTGTATACTGAAGGTGTGTTTGTCTTGTTCTGTCTTGTTCTGTGTTGTTCTGTCTTGTTTTTTAATGTGTGATGGCCTCTTGTACACCTAATCTGAGTGACTGACAAGCAACAAGGTAAATAAGTTATTTAAAAAGACACTCCCCCAATATGAAAGCAAGCAAGCACACATCCTCAGCTCCAGCTGTAAGCTTTTTAACAGACAGAACCGTTATAAACCAAGGAATCTTTTGATTTTAATTAGGCAAACAAGGGCAAATAATAAACCATCAACTACTACATTACCAGAGAAAATGTACTACTTCTGATGTTTGAAATCCATATCGATTCCCATCTAGCCTGCGAGTGAGTTATTAATCACTCCAATTAAATCATGAACACAGGTCTTTACACTGAAATTGAACCCCCACCAATAGATCGATAACTCAAACCTCCAAGAGCAATTACTGCTCAGCATAATAGAGCAGCTTGTAACACAGAGCTCCATGCAGACCACAATTCTCTCTGTCATATCCTTCACAGGCAGTGCAAACAAACTGGGAAAAGAAAGATTTTATAACTATTATTTTCAAAATAAACAGACATCTGCTTAGAGTTACCTAATCTCTCACATCACAGAGGCAGATCTGCCAAGGTCACATTGGAGACATGATTACATTTTTTCACAATTTGTTATTCTAGCAAAGCCCTGATAAGATTGAACTATTGAAGTTCACACTCTGGTTTAATTTCAAGAGGTTAAATGCCAAATCCTTTTCTTATTGCTACAAGGAAGAGATCTGCCAGGCTGCATAATACCCTGTGTGGGCTAAGACAACAATTTTGTTTCATCTGCACAGTCTTATGAAGGTTTTGATTCTTTTTTAAAATGACATCAGAGAGCTCTAAACTCCCAAAGAATGATTTAAAGCAAAATCAGAAAGTGAGGCTGTTCCGGAGGAGCGGGAATGACCTTTTGGATCTTCCAGCCTGGAGAAGTTAAGTCAACGTCTGGCTGAGAAAGCACACTTGCTAACCAAAACCAGAAAAAGGCAAGAAAGAACATTCTGAAACACCAGATCATCTCTGCTGGGAACAGATGATTGCCCTAACCAGCCAAGCATATGCAGGGTCACAGAAATCCCCATCTCTGTCCTGGAAGACAACTGATGCCTGTCCTGTGCAAGGAAAGACCTGTCTGTGCTCAGGCTTGTGGCTCTCTGTCCTTTCCAGGTGAGATATGTTTTTCTGAGCATCCTCACTTCTGACAGGCTGGCCCCTTCCCACAGCCCTGGAGCCCAATCCATCGTCCTTCATTAGGGGAGTTATTGGCAGCCAATTAAGTGGTGATGGACCCCCACCACAGAGCTCATTAAGGTCAGTTCATACCTTACCCTTCAGCCTGGGGGCACTGGCTCCTGCCTACCTGGCATGGAAAAATGGCACCAGACCAGGCACCACAAGAAAAGCAGCAGGCTGAGGGGCAGTGTTACTGCTGGGGTCTCACCACGGCTTCCCACCACCAGGCAGCTTTTACCAAAGGAAGGCAGGGAGATTATCTATTCCTCCCTGCAGCAGAGGCAGAAAGAGCCCAAAAACCAGTGTTCTTCCTCCCTAAAGGATGGCAAACAGATCTGTTTAGAGACAGCTCAGTGAGGGAGCCTTGAGTGAGGTCCATACCTGGTGTTATGGCTGGAGCTGTGAGAATGCCAAGTTGTGCTGCAAGGTGACAGAGCTAAGCAGGAACCGAGAGGAGTGACCACTGTGCACCAATTAGCAAAACCCCATCTTGTTTATTTGTTATGTCCAGCCCTCACAGCTCAGTGGCTGCTGTCACATTAGCGCTAATATGCTCATAATTTGTGAAAACAACACTTGAGATCGAGTGCTTGTCAAGTGGGGCCATTGCTTTCCAACCAGCATCTCCCCATACCCTGCATTGTCCCACTGCCCTCCCTGTTCATTCCCAGGCACAAGGAGGCCCCTTTCAGGCAGACCCCTCCCATGGACTCAGCAGCAGCACATTACTACCCTAAACCAACAGCTCAGCTGTTACCCAATTGCCTGTATTTCACCGGGAGCTGTGAAGTAGCACCTCTTTCCATTAACTCGGTTGAGAATGTAGGGTCAAGATGAAGAGAAACTGGAAGAATTTTCCTGCAAGTTTAAAAGCAATAAAGCATCAGTTCTCTTTGCATGGTCAAAATGCAGCTCCTGAGCTGCTGGAATGGCATCTTAAGACTAAATTGAGATATTGAAACTAACAGACTGAATACATTCAACAACATTTCCAGATGCATCATGGATAATTAAAATATTTAAGGGACAAGTTGCAAGTTGTTAATCAGGGAATATTTATTTGAATGGTGTGTGCCCTTTGGATTTGGTCCCTATGGCAACCAAAAATTCACTCCAAAAGGATGTGCTGGAAGAAGTATGTCAGGAGCTGCCTCAACATTTTAATTCACGGAGTGAGCAGTGAATAAATACAGCTACTGACAGCACAGCACAGGCAAAAAAAATGTTTGTAAACAGAATCAGGAAATCACAGATAGCCTTTTGCTTTTTAAGATTGAAAAAGTTCACTCTTCCTTTAAGCACGCCCACTATCAAGAAAACTGGACTGTGTTGCATGTGAATCTCCGTTATTAACTACTGATAATAAAAGTTCTAAAACAGAGGAGCTTTCCTTCCCTTCATTTCTCAATCCTTGATTTTTTGTGATAGTGTTTCCACTCTTCACATTGGAAGGTGTTGTATCTTCTGAAAAATCTTTTCTGTCCAACCTGGTTCAACAGGAACCTCGCTTAAGAGAATGCAACAGCATCTGAGGGATAGTTTTGCAGAATGCTCGAGAAGAAAAATGTGAGGGATGATTAGTTTTTCCTTCTAAACAGGAAAGAGTGGTTTGGTATGCAGTAAGGGAAAGAAAAGAACACTTCACTGCACTGCAGAAGGCAAACTCCTTCAGCATGATCTCAGTGTGTGAAGTGCAGCTGCAAAGCTCCTTCCAGCCTTCTCCTTTGATGAAGTGTGAATTCTTCAATGGGCAGCAGAAATTCTGGAAATATTTTAGTGCTGGATCTGCTGGAGGATAATGTATGATCTGGCATCTAGTGAGACCTAACAGAGGAACACTGTGCCGTGCACTGCAATGGAATCACACCCTATTAATGAAAAGGTGCTCTTGAATCTCTTCCTGTGTGAGGGTTTATGGCTGTGAAAGAAAAGTCTTACGAGGCTGGAGGGTGCGAGGCAGCAGGGATTGCTGCGATGCCAGCCTGGAAGTGCAAGAAGCCTGGAACAGTCACTCAGCACTTGCAAACCCAAATGTGTGCTCTGCACTCCTCTTCCCACTGACTCCTTGGGGTCCCTTTCATCCACTGCAGTGGCCCTGCAAAGATCATCAAGCACAAGAATTTCCACAGGGCTGCTGGATGGAATCTGCTGCAGGTTGTCAGGGCCATGGAAAACCCTGGTGGTTCTGACATGCATGAGACTCCTCACTGCAGTGAGGGAAGTTGTGCAGGAGAGAATTCACTGCCCTCCTGACTGAGGCATTTGGCTTTCTTGGTGCCTGGGGTTTGCAGGAGCCCCAGCAGCACACAGCTCTGAGCTCTCCCACTTCCCAGGCAGAGCCACAGCTCTCACAATCCCCACGTTACCCTCTGAGCTGGAATTGGGCAGGCACTGCCACATCTAACCTCTGTCTTGGGCAACAAACAAGTACAGGCTCAGACTTCTGCAAAGATAATCACAGGAATGGTCTGGTCTGAAACTGCTGCACATTTTCATTTCAATATTGGGTAAAAGAAAAGAGACAAGTAAGTATGTGGGCTTAGCCTGCAGATACTTTTCCGAGACAGTAACTGCTGCATAATTCATATTCTTGTTTTTACATGTTTGCCATGTGTACCAACAATCCCACTGAAATCACTCTAAGTTTTTCCTTCAGTCCTCTCCATGTCACAGGTTTTCCAAACTGCACAAACACAAACATGCCTAGAGTCCAGTACTAAGCAGCTACTTGGGTTTGGCAAATCCCTATATTCTCAGATTCTTGCACATTAGGAGAGGAAAGTGGGGTCTAAGCTAATTCTTGAGAGTTTCCACTCCACATTAGCACAGCAGACAACATCATTCACTCATTATATCTGTATTTCCTTTCAAGCAGTTCTCTGTGAAGTCAGAATTGAGCCTTTGTATCTCTACCCAGAGCCACTGAGTTCTCCATCAACCCCAGACCCCAGAGGCTGGAGGAATGCTGCCCTCTGCACGAGGCAAGGCTCAGCAATAGAAGTATTTGCAACTGATAGGAAATCTAAGCACAGTAAGAAGCAAATCATAGCTTCTGTACCAAAGAGGCTCACAGGGAAGTGCAATGAAGCAGTTCCTCATCTCAGCCCTTCAGTACCTTGAGGTACTTTTGCTCATATTAAACAAACTGGAGATGACATCCTAGATCCTTGCAGGGAGGGGAAATGCATTTATTCTAATGGGTCTCAAAATGGTTAATCAATTCAACGATTACAAATGAAATGCCTCATCTCTCAAGGGGCAGAATCCAAGGGCTCGTGCCACTGGTTTTGGTTTTGAGGACACAATGTGGTTTTGTTTTTGAGGACAACACTCCAAAGTGCCAGCGGTTGGTTTCAGAGAAAACCACCTCCTCCCACATTAACATATTCATCTGCAAAACCTATCACATATGTTGTGTGCAAACTGGCTGAGAGCTGATTCAGCTCTGACAGCATGAGAACCTCTAGCCCAAATATCTGAAAGTAATAAAATCCACACCATCTTCCTGATTCCTCACTCTAACAGAGAAGTGACCTAGATTTGCTTTGCACTGTCAGGGCTCCCAGAAGACAGCAAACAGTAGCACTGGTCCATGCTGGGGTTGTGGGCCTCACAGTGGGGTAAAATTGTCATAAGAAAAACACAAGCAACAGGGCTTTTGTTACAGGTTATGCTCATGGCTAATGGCAATGACTGGGATATCACATTCTACCTCACGGTCACTCCACAAACAGGAATTAGGCCAGAAGGGACAGAGCACCCATTATTTTATATATAGAAATGGGAAGCGGGGGAAATTATGGAACCATCTCTCACAGACAGCAAATATTCCTGTGTTTTGAAGAGGGTTCTGCTCAGCCCTTTGTTTCACAGGCAGGCTGGCTCTGAGCTGGGCTGTTCCCAACGAGCTCTCAGCCTGCCAGAGGCTCAGAGAACCTGCTCTGAATGTGTATGTTTCTTCCCATGAATTTGTTAAAACCAAAGCCAAATTCCCCTTATGCTGGGTGCTGCACGTTTCTGAAAAATCCTGTCCTCTTTTAAGACTGAACACAACCACGAGTGGCAGGAAGGAAGCAAAGATATTCCCCATTATGAAAGGAGGAATAAGACATGGGGGGAGCAGAGAGCCACACCACATCTCTGGGGGCTAAAGCTTTGCTGCATCCACAAGATAAATCCACCTTCTCCTCCTGTTCCCACAGCAGCAGAGAACAACTCCCCAGTTACCCGCGCTGGATGCCAGTAAAGGTCTCCCTTTTCTTCCTTGTGTAAGGCATTTCCCTCCCCTTCATTTTATAAATTACCAGAACAGACATTTAAATGTTCAAGAATAATCTGAACAGAGTATTCATGCCTTGGGCATTTTCATGCTCTACAAGGAGTGAAACAAAAGGGCCTCATTTAATACCTCCCTACAGCATTCCCTGTTCCTGCTCTTCCATTGTGAATCTCCAAGGGCAAACTCTCAGTGGTTCAAGGCTCCCTATATACCCCATCCCTCCCTTCTCCCTTTTTAAGATGAGCTTCTAAAGCAAATCTTGCTGGCTGATGGGAACAGGTGGTAGGGATCCTTCAAAGGAGAGAAAAATCATTTGTAACTAATGAAAGGAGAGGAAAAGTCCGATTCCCGTTGATTTACTGAGCACCCGTGGGAGTCACTCAGATCCAGGCACATCCTGCTGCTCTGTGTGCTCTGTGCCCCCCTGGCAGCCCAGCCCTGCAGCTGCAGGACAGGCAGGATGAACTCCTGCTTCCCGGGATAACAAACAGGGTGGCTCTGCCTGCTTTATGGGGGAGTTCAGGAACACTGCATCAGCTCCAGAGCCTGATGGGACAGGCTAAGGGCTGAGCCTGTCTTCTGCCCTGCATTTGAGATCTAGCTTTACAAAACCAGCAAAAGCCTCTATCCTTTTCAAACATATAGAAACCATCCAATGTTTGAACAAAGTTTTGTGCTAGATCAAAAAGCTGGACCTGCAAAACCCTCCTTGGGGCTTTGCTTTTATTCTTTAGCAAAACCCCTCTACAGCTACTTTCTGATCTTCAGCCTTGGAGAGAAACATCACAATATACTGAGGTGAACAATATACCTTCATCTCTTGCCTTATGCTTGACAGGTAAAGAAGTGTGACTTGGCAAGGACTCCCAGGACATGGCTGGCAAAGGCTGGGCTCGCTGTGTGGCACTTGGAGACAGCAGCTGGAAAGAGCTGCAGCCTTGGGACAGCAGCTCGCTCCCCACCTCTCCCCTCCAGCCCTGCCATCCCCTTTTCTTCTTCCCTTATTGTCAAAATCGCTGGAGGGAGAGGCGACAAGCTGGAAAGGCATGGCCAAGACTCAGAGCGAGCATTCAAAGCGCCCCTGCTGTGCTCCAAAGTGCTGTTATGGCTGCTCCCTGTGTGCAGGGAATTAGGATATGGTCTCCAATCCAGCTACAGGCAAAGGAGGCAGAGGAATAGATGTGCTTTCTGCAGAGACCTCAGGTATTGCTTCTTTAAACGTTTTGCTGGCAAGCACAAGATACAAAAACATCCATGACCAGGAGCAAATGCTGGAATCCAGGTTTATCTGGATGTGATCTAAGGAATACTTCACTATGATGTGGCCAATGCAGTTGTTTGTTCAAGAGTTAAAAGGAAGGGATATTTCTTCCTAAGGAGGAGGATCAGGAAATTAAACCTGGATTTGACTCAGCTCTTCCTCCTTTCTCATAAGGGTTTCTCTCCACAAAGAGGGGGTGGCAGTGGGTTTGAATGTTCTCCAAATGTGATTTCCCTTTCCTTCACAAGAAATGTATAGAGAAAAAGGTCTAAAGTCCCTGCAGTCTTCTACAGATATGTCACATTCAGAAGCTCTGGGCTTCTCCCCATACCTTTGGTTCTCCATACCAATTCTGCCTTTCCCAGCCTGAAGTTATGCCCACCCCACCCCATGCACTGCACATACATTTGGTGAGACTCCATCACTGACCAGCTTTTCAGCAGCCAGCCCCACACCAGTGCCACAAAGCCTATTTAGTTTGTAAGACTACAAAACCCAACACACTCCTTTACACAGCCTGGAACAGCGCTGCAGTATTGACATCCCTTCCAAAGAACCACAGAAACATTTATCACTGTATGGTCACGCTCTACTTGTCACACACTAGCACTGGCATCCTGCAGAGGACTGTATTACAAACAAGTGCCCACCTCAAGTACCTTTGGGGTATTCAGCATGTTGTGGCTGCACTGAATTGGTTTCTGACCAGAAAAGAGAACACTTTCTTCAATCACCCTGTAGAAATGTTTTCCTTATGGGCAAACTTCAGAAATATCCACTGCTGATATTGAGGTCGGTTTTTCTAAGAGCTAAGGATCGTAAAGTAGCCACGTGTTTAAACAAGAGGTCATTATCCACCAGCTCCAGGGTTCAGTGCAAGCTTCTAAGCAAGGAGCAATTTGAAAATAGAGCTGTTAAAGCACTAACAGTAATTTAGTGTAATTTAAGTTTCTGTTTTACTGATTTTTCTGGCTAAGATTCATAGTGCTATCAAATTAGCATCTGGTTATCTTGTTGAGGGGAGTAAAGTCAATAGTCTAACAAGCCCATTTTGCTTCTCTTTATTGCTGCAATTGTGTGACTTCATTGATACTAAGACCTGAAGGCAAAGGACACAAGAACAATGCCCTATGGCAGATGCCAAGGGACAGCACAGTCCAACAGATGAGATTTCAGACACAGCAATCAGGAGAAACTATTTCTACTCAAGATGCCATAATACCAAAGGTTTAACACAAAGCTTATTAGTTACCACCCAATTATAGGAAGTGAGATTTTTCAAAGGCATGAAGTCAGCAAGAGATTGAGAGTTTGACCCAAACCTTTGTAGCAGTTCACCTGCACCAAAACCTGGAAGCATTTCAGGACCAACAACAGTAACATCTAACATTTGTTATTTAAGCAAACGCGCTCTCCTAACTCTTTGCAGAGAAATTTGCTTTACCCAGTACCAACCTCCTCAGTCTCTCCAGCTTCATCTACCCAGTGTGGTAAGAAGAGAAGCTCCTTCACACCCTTCCTTCCTCTCCCTCTCCTCCACCTCTGGACAGCACATCATTTTCAGTACTGGTCTGTGCTGCCCTCGGTGTTCCACATCATCAGACTGGTCAAACCCACAGATGGAAGGAAAGATGCCTTTCCAAGCCCACCTCTGGAAAGACGCAGATGTGTTTGGAAAAGCTCTGCAATCTCCCCTTGTTCCCTTTGAAACCTGAGGAGAAGAGATGAGCAGCACATTTGAAATTAATTACAGCAAAACCTACTGCATTGTTCTCTCCTCCCCTTCCTTTTTTCCTTTTCCCCTGACCCCTCATCACAGAGCTTTCACTGGGACCTCTGTGGCGTGTATATTTTCCTAAAGTTGCCAGGGCCAAAATGGTACAGCTGAGACATTCACAGAAGTCAAAGAAAGTGCAGGCCCAGGTTAGTGCACAGGGGTACAATAGTTCCTTAAGAGCGAGCGTCTCCCCCGCTGCCGCCCCCCTCCTCCCAAACCTTCCGTCTCTAATGAACCTTTGGTGTCTGTCCACAAAAAACAAACATCAATCAGGCAACAGGCTGTTCCTTTTCCCCTGTTGCTAGTCTGAAATAACAGGCATCCCCCGCTGGGCTGGGAACGCCACTTCCCTCTCCAGCACACATACGGGATAATAAGGGGGAGGCGAAGGAGGGAGGAAAACCCGCTCCGAGGTGCCAGAATACACAGCGAGACGTGCCTTTCAGAGCCAGAGAAAACTTGGGAACACAACAGCTTTTGATTCCTCCTGCCCCACTGGGTACGTTAATTATTTAATAGTTGGCTTGTGAATTGATGGTGGTGGTAGGAACAGGGGGGAAGGGAAATCAGGCTTTTCCCTCCTCCCCGTTCCCAGTCCCCTCCTTGTGCTGGCAGAATTGTGTGTGCACACACGTGTGTGTGTGTCTGTGTGTTTGTGGGGCTTTGGGCACACCTGGCAGCCTCCTCTGCACCCTGTCCTCTCTCCCCACCCACACAAGACCCTCCTTGTTGGCCTGTGACCACAGTGGCCATAGACAGCATGCGACAGCATCTGGATCAAATGATGCTTGGGGCAAAGAAACCCCATCTGCTCTCCCTTTGGAGGCAGATATTTTTCACGTATTATGCTTGGGGGAAGGGCACTTCCAAGTTTATATTGGATTTCGACAGAGTTGGAAATGGAGCTGCAAATCAAACAGAGATCAGCTTATGATTTGCAACCAGGGCTTTCTAGGTGTCTGAAGCAACACTTTGGAAGGAGCGCAGGGAAAAGGAGAATGTAGCTACATCTCATTTGGATGGAGAGGACTCACAGATGTTAGGAATATTTTTGATCAACAGCTTTCCTGGCACCGATTATGGTGGAATCCACAACCTTGACGGCTAGCTGAGTAAGAAAGTGCTGGCAAGCTCCTGACTGCATGCAGGCAATTTGCAATGCTGCCAGTCAATATTTCAGTGAAAACAAAATTGCAGGGATCATATTAAAAGAGAAGAAAACAGAAAATAAAGCAAAACAAAATCCAGCCTTTCCTTTTAGGAGAAGCTCTGACACAAACCGATGGGAAAGTCCCTTCCAAAGCAAAATGCAGTCTTTGTTTGTTTAAAATTAACACGCTGTGATGGGAGCTCTGCCGTGAGCACGCAAAGGCAAGTCTGCCAGCAGCAACAGAAGCAGACACAGCAAGAAGTGGCTTTACACGGGGACACCTGGGTGGCATGTTTAGTACAGGCCTGCAGGAAATGATGCAGAAAGAGGTTTATAGTTGTGTCCATTTGGTGGAGGAAATGTATGCAGCAGGCAGGGGTCTGAGCCAAAAACCTAGACCCAGTTCTCTTCAATCTTTGGGAGCAGAGAACTGATGAGAGAGAAGGAGAGAGCTTCTCTGGCAGTGTTTTCAAACTCTGGCTCTTCCTGTAGCCATGCTGGCCTATGAGTGTGAAGCAATGGTATTACTGGGAGAGACTGCAAGCAGGGTAGCCCGGGCGGTATCTCCCACTGGGCCAGCCTTGAGATGACTGACACGGGCTCTTGGGGGCATCTAAACTCCTGGCACAGCTCTCAGAGCCATCTGGAGTATCTTCAGAGGTCTCTGAATTACTCCCACTTGTGTGCCTGGCAAAAGGGTGCTCTGCTCTCACAACCACTGAGTCAGGCCTCAGGACTAAGCTTGGCTGACTGTGCTGCCAGTCAGTGGAGAATCCCCAGATGTCTGCTGAAGGCAGCTTTACAGTACATACTGCTAGAATGACATAAAGAGCCCAGAGACTTGCCTGTAACACTAAAATATTTCAGGCCAAAAGGTACATTATGCTAACATTATGCTCAGAGAACATTTTTGTTGATACAATGAAAGGAATAAAATAATCTGCTCTACTTTGGTTACTAAATTGATCAGTACAGAATGTAATGAACATATTCTAGTTGTTGGTTGCACGTTTCTAGCTCAGTTTCAAAGACTGGTTCAATAACAGAAATAATGACATGTTCATTATTGTATAAACATTCGATGCTCACTCAGTAAATTTCTTCCTCCAGCCATTAAGCCTGTATTAAATCAGGTGCCCAGAGAAGGCCAGCCATGTACCAAAGAAAGTGGCTGGGGACAGCTCAGCTGTTTGGAAGCCAAATCACATAATACTGAGAAACACTACAGTGTTAGCTGCTTTATCCAACAAGGCTGGCCCTTTTCTGCCACCCTGCTTTGCACAGAGCTTCCCAGGGAGCAGGCTCTGGCTTTGCAAGCCAATGCAGCTTGAGGCAGGTTTGTAAACTCTGATGTAAGCTTTGGTGATGCTGCCTGGTCTTGCACTTCCCAAGGATGAGGACTCGTGGGACTCAAGGGACAAACTCTTTTTCCAGAGGTTTCAGAAATGGGACACGGTGGTGTCTGATCTGTTCAGACAGATCTCTCCCAAAACTGTATTGTCAATAAATATGGAAATACAGAACAAACCTAGCAGACACCAGCAGCAGATGCAGGTTCATAGATGTCTGCTTATTACCAAGCCTCACTCCAGCTGAGACTTAAATAGCCTCCTTTATGCACAACGGGAGAGGGAGCGGAATTGAAGGAAACTGGCAATTACACAATTTTATTTCCCTGCTAGCCCGTTCGCTGTGCATCAGGTGGCTCTGCACTCACACACCAAAGGCGTTGTGAGCACTAAGTGAAGCACAAAGCCAGCTTGATGCTCGGCTTTCACTGGGAGGAAGTTTCTGTGTGCTTTTCTGGATGCGGTGTGAAAACAGTGAACGCATTATTTTGGATTATTTTGAAAGCATCATGAGTGCCTGAGATGCAGGGACTTCCAGGCTTTACTGTGTCTCTTTCAAAGCTGCAACCTCTCTTGAGCACGGTGGTGCTCAGAAAGATGCCAGGGTCTGAGTTTAACACCACACCAGGATTTATCTGTATAGACGCATCTGCAATCTTCTTCCTTACCTTTTAATACAAACAAACTTCCACTTTCTAAAATCTCCACCCTAACTCCAGCGGGGTTGACTGCCAAAGCACCTACCAGTCCACAGTGCTTGATGATGTGCTTGGGTGCAATTACGCTCTCCCAGCTTTGCCACAAACCTTGCTGACACTTTTAAAGAATGTATCTCCAAGAGGCAAAACATTAATGTCCACTTCATTGGAGAGAGATCTGAACTCTGAGTATTCCCTTATGGATAAGCCTTTAAGAATTTACTAGTGATGAAGCCAGTACATTTCTTCAGAAACTTAATAGGGTTCCATAAAATTACTTCAATAACTTTAAAAATTTAATGGTGAACAAGAACCTTTCCATAGGCTTTTTGAACTGTCCGACAGAATCCCAGGGTGGGGATATAATTCTGCAATAAATTTTGCAGGATGGTTAAAAGATTTTAATTTCCTATTACCTCCTGCAAGTCTTTGCCATCCATTTAAAGCAACTACATGAACTAAAAGCACTGTAGTCACTTTCCTGTCCCAGCGATTCACAAGAAAATATTTACCGTTTGGGGAAAAACCCAACAAACTAGAACAAGCATCCTTTTCAGAAACACAGACACGCAAACACAAACACTCTGCCAAGTCCTGCTCTTATACATTGGTGTAAACCCAAATAAATAGAGGGAAGTCAATGGAGTCAGTATGGCTTTACCTGGCTGAACCGAGGCCGGGAGCCGGGGCCGAGTGCCCGCAGCAGCCGAGATGGAAGGAAAGCCTCATGCTGTGAGTCCCCAGGCAGCTCGGCAGCAACATTAACAGGCTCCACGGGGAATGTGTTCAGCCCTTGTTAGCAGGAAGGATGGCCAGCGAGGCACGGAGGTGAGGGAGGCTGCGAGCACGGCTCACGCGGTTCTTACAGAGGAGAGCGGCAGGAACCCCACTGCTGACAGCAAACCCCGAACCTGGCCTCCCTCCTCCCCTCCCACAGCACAGGAACACAGAGCTCCATCACTCACAGCACTGATTGCAAAAGAAGCTAATACAGAAAAATCAAGCCCAAACCAGAAACAGCATGAGCTGCTACAGGCTGATCAGGACAGCGGGGTCCTGTCATCAGCCCCAGCCCTGCCCCGGGAGGAAGGCCTCGGTCTCCAGAGGGGCAGTGAGAGGAGCAGGAGGAGCAGCCACATGCTGACAGCATCCTCTGTTCCTGAAGTCTCTTGCTGGGACTTACAGACTTGGCCAGCATTGCACACAAAAGAGTAGCCAGATCCATTTGCAATTAAACAGCACGCCCTGGTCTCATTGCTCACTCCCACTGGCTGCCCAGAAGGAAACACCAGCTGACCCGGGGTCAGATCCAGCACTGCCTTGTCAAAGCCCCTGTGGATGGCCAGGCCACCCTGCTCTGTGCCGGTGACCTGCACTGGGAGGGGCTGCTGTGACTGCAGGAGTCCCTGAGGGGCTGTCAGAGAGCCCAGCACAGCTGCCCACGGTGCCCTGTCCAGCTGCTCCACTGACACAGAGACAGAGCTCGGGCTGGAGAGCAGCGCCCAGAGGGGCACTGGGGACCCAGGAAAACCAGCACAAGCCTGGGCTGAGCAGAGTCTCGGGCTGGGTGGCTGGAGAGAACTGGAGAGAACAAGGACTCTCCTTTGCAAGGAGCAAGGCTGATTTAAATCCTGGGATGTGGTGGGCACAGCTCAGATCCACACCAGACACCTCCCCTCACCCTGCACTGCTCACCTTTTGGAAGAGGGAATCAGGTTTATACCCAGCGTTTAATTTTCTCAGAAACCGAAGCTTTACAAAATCTTCCATGAATAAAACATGTCTCTGAGGTATTTTAAAAGCAGAATTGAGAAGACCCAACAGTTTCGTGAGGGTTGCAACTGCTGCTCTTAACATCACCACCCTACAGCATCCTTCTGTGCTGAAATGCAACCAGGGACCGCAGCTGGAGACAGCACTGAGACTTTACCCGCTGGCTTTTGCTACTCGAGAAAAAAGAAAAACAAACTACAAACAAGGAGTAAAAAGATGGTATCTTTCAAATGTCCTTTGAAAGCCTAGGCAATGTAAACTACTACAGGCACTTGGAAGGAATTTCTATTTTTTTCTTCTGATTTACAGTTTGATGGTCCTTTTATCTACTTTTACATGAACTGAGAAAAGCTAGAATGTGCCTACTCAATCAATATGAGTTTGTGCTGGCCCGTTCAGGATATATAATATTTTCCTTTTATAGTTTATTTTAAATAAAAAGTATAATTAAAGAAAATAAACCACCCACTTCATAACATTTACACAACGAAGACTTTATTTATTTTATTTACATTTTGGTGGGCAAGGCACAGCATGCTGTTAGCTTTCTGTGATACTTAACAAAGCCGCATTTGAAATTTTAAATCTTTAAGGAAATTAACAAATTCTGTGGAGGAAGGGCAGTTGAGCAAAGAGACTTCTTACATTACCCTAGATAATTGCGCATATATATGTTTCTGTGAGTCTCTCTCTACTCCAAAAACATATCCATGACTTGGAAGCTTTAAATCAAAAAGCAATTTCAGTCTGTAATTCTCAAATAAATAATTAAACACATTTTATCTCCTACAGTATTGCTTCTATTCATTCTAATCCCACTGACAGGAATGTAGCAACATACCCCACATCCTTAAAGTAACAAAACAAAACACAAGATACCAACCAGAAGGCCTGGAAATGTTTATAATTCAACTTTTCAACTCTCCTGGCTGCAGCCTGAAGCTACAAAGAAAGCTCTATGCTGGCTCAGAGGAAGGGGAGAAGCCCGTGCAAACCATATGGCCACTGGTGCAAGCAGACCCTGCTGGCCTGCACGAGGCAGCTCTCACTCTGGGAGGCACACAACACTCAGTTTGTGTCAAAGTTAATAAATTATCCACTTTTGCAGCCTAAGTTTTACCAAACTAACCGGGCAGTGTGGTTACGGTGAACGGTCTCTTGCTTGTCTATCATAATTTCACAGACAGCTGCTGCAGATAGGGGTGGTTATAGCCTGCACTAATAAATACATATCAAATACTAACAGGGGAGACAGAGAGTCATTCCCACTCCCAAAGAGAAGGCTGAACTTTCCAGAGCCTAGCCTGCAAAATCAGAAAACTACAATACTGAAAGACTGCACTTACTGCACTATCTTCTGTGTTTAGTTTTGGTTTGAAATGTGGGTAACTGGCTGTGACTTGGGTGATTATCTTGATTACCCATGCTTTTTGAAAATCGAAGTCCTCCTTCTCAGACTACTGTATAATTATGTCTATACATATGCAAGAAAGCTAATTCACTCATCCTGGTGGCAAAATTAGATAGAACTTTTCAAAAAGAGGATGCTGGGATGGACTCACACGCTGGACTTATCATTAAACTCAGGATATCCACTATTGCCAACCCCAGAAGCATTTACAGATCACAAACTATCTTGAAAACAAGCCTGAAACCAAAGTATTTGGACTTCTATATGACTGCCTGCTGGTTCTGAAGCACAGAAAAATCAAAAGTTCTAGGCTCCTCTCTGTAGTCAGGAAGACTGAAGTCTTGCCTAAATAATGAAATTAAATCTTAGATTTTGGTACAAGCCTCTGAGGGCTTGGGTTTCATGAAAAACAGAGTCTTATAAGCTTGTGATAAAATCACCAGAGATGCAGCATGGGGAGAAGAGCAGCTGCAGAGCATCCTGAGCACTGTATAAATTATAGCAATATGGTTGTTATCTAAATAAATGCATTACTTATTTTATTTATTATTACAGATGCTGCTGTGGAAATTTTTGCATGCCTGTAATCATGGTGGACTCTTGTCCAAAGGTTCAGCTGTAAATTATCATCCCCCTCAAGCTCCCTGGCTGCACAGGTAATCAAGCACAAGATGGTGACCTCATCAAAATGTAACCAGAACACGGGGATAAAACTGAGATCAAGAGACAGGATGCAGCTCAGATCCCACTGTGGACCCCACACAAGAAAACTGGGAAAATTTATGACATCTCTCCTGACCTCCATTCATGTAAAGCACAGCTAACTGCCTGCCTGGGGGTGGTGAGACCTGTTTGCTCTGACTGTGCAGACCTTTCTGTGATGGAAATCTCTCTCTCCTGGCATAGTAAGGTAAGCCCTCAAGGAGAGGTGGACCTGATTACAGGAGATGCTGTCCCAGCCCAGACAGGGAGTCTCTGACCCTGACAACTGGAGACAGAGCACCGGGGGACAGGACCAAGGCACGCAGGCAGCACGGCAAGCCCGGGAGACACTGGGCTCCTGATTCCCCTGTCAGTGCTGAGCATCCTCTGAGCTGAGCTGCTGCTGCAAACCTGTGCCAAGCACGGTATTCTGAGCTCAGCTGCATTCAGGTTGTTTTCTGCTTCACCAGGCACTCACAGGTTCCTCCTGGAGAGCTGACTTGCTGCTCTCCCGTCCTGCCCCTGCCCCCCTCGCCCCTCCCTTTCCCTCTCACCCCATCTCACAGTAATAACCATCAGTTTTTAACAGCATGTCCTACACTGGAGGTTTTGTAGTTCCAGCTTTTGAAATGATTTAGCGTGACAGTTTAGTGCTGAATTAAAGAAAAAAAAAAGAATAAGAAAAAGGAAGAGAAGAAGCAGAGAGAAAAAGGAGAGACAGTCCCCTTAAGGCAACAACATTATGGAGCAGTGATCTCAGAGGAACAAGGGTTCTTCTCTGGTTCAGATGTGCTTGTCAGAGCTCAGTGTCGTCTCTGAACAAGAAATCTCTCTTGCTGGCCCAAGGCACAGTTTTGTGGTCAAGAGGACAGAAAATAAAGAGAGGGAACTTCAAAGAAGCATAAGCTGCATTAGCCCGCTGGGGCGGGTGGCTGCGGCACATCCCATGGCTGACAATTATGACCTGCATGCCGAGAAAGCTTGCCTCCCTCTTGTCAGAGGGATAAGACACAGGCTGTGAGCTTTAGAGCTTTGAGGATGTGTACAGTTCATGATGAAAGATAGCACTTCAAAGCCCTCTGCCTAGAAACCCAGGGAGAAGTAAGAGCGGAGGGTAAGCAATCTTTTTTCCTAGGGGGTGCATATGTGGGGGAAGGATAAGACTTACTTTCACTGTCATTTATTATTGCCATGAAAATGAAGCCTTGCACTGTTTATGGAATCTCTCATTAAAAGGATCTCTTGATAAATCGCTTGACAAACATTCATTAATTAAGTCTCTGAGCGCACTTGGCTGACAAGCATTAGTCTTCATTTTGCAGGAGGGGAAATTGAGGCATGGAGCTCAGCGAGCCCCCAACAGCCAGGGCAGGGCTGGGTCCTGGCCAGCCACTCTGTGCCACCAGACAGATGGATTACACTGCTCCCTCCGTGCCCAGCTTGATTCTGATCCAAAGACAGGAGCAGCACACTGCCTTCAACAGACTGCAAAGCTCTTTTCCCTGCCACTGCTGCCCAGTGCCTCCTGGGGCTGCAGGGCAGACGGGGCTGTGCAGGTCTGGCTCCTCCACGGGCATCTTATGCCCCGGGGGCTCCTGGACACCTCTTTGATCTCACAGCACCTCCCCACCCACAGCCTGCCTGGGGTTATGAATGGAGAAACCCTGGCTGCTACCCAGGCTCCACTTTTCGATGGAGGTTTTCCTCCCTGGGGCCTTTGACCTATCAAACCAAGCAAGAGAAACAGCTCCTGTAAGACACCCATTTCACCCTCACTGCCGCAGTGGCCTTGGGCTCCAACACTGGGACTCAGCAGGTCACCTGGGCTGCAGCTGCAAGGCTATTGTGGTACAGAAGGCACCACCCCTCCTGCTTTCCCTGGCATATACAGCAGCTCTGGAGCAAGGACTGGTGAGAGAAAGCTCCAGTGCCTCCAGCCAGATCCACGAGGGAAGCCCACAGCTGGAGGGAGCCAGCAGTGAGGACCCAACGCTCAAATCCAGCAAATACAAACTATCCTACCCCACACACTTCAAAATATGATCACAGCAGCAGGAGGAGGTCCTTGCAGTGACTTAGGGGTGACTGTCCCTCTCACCTCCTCAGTCCCACAGCTCACCTGCCTTCCCATCCCTGACTGTCACCCCTCTGCCTTGTGCTGACCTGGAGACAGAGGGACAGATTTGGCCTTTGCCTGTGCTTCCCCTGCCCCTCCTGGCACTCGCCCTTCAGAAAAAGGAAGGGCTGGCTGGCAGATTCCTGTGAGAAAGGAGCTGCATGAGAGAGCAAACAGACCTTTATTATTTGTTTATTGATTTATTCTCCAGGAGGATGTAACACCCGGCCCTCGGCAGCAAATGCCCTTGTAACTCTGTACTGCAGTGACAAGTTGGCCAAACAAACACTTTTCTGCGTCAGAAAACAAAGACTGTCAGCAGAGCAGATCAGGGCTTCTCTGCTCTTACTTTTAATTATTATTTCCTCGCACAGAGGATTTAATCTCCTCTTCTGCTGGAAGCTCAAAGTGCCCCATTGAGCCTATTTCACAGCTGTGACTACTGAGGTCACCCCGGGTCAGGACACCTCTCTCTGCAGCATAATAGTGACTGGTCCCCAAAATGGACATCCACGCCGTGCATCTGCTGCTGCAGATGATGGTGTCAGGAGGAGGAGCAGGGCCACCCCCGCGGCCCCGCCGGGGAGGGGGCAAAGGCAAACGCTACCCAGAGAGCCCCAGACAAAAGACGCTGCTCCTCTGGCCTTTTGTGGAGCTCTCAAATGCGGTCAAAGGTTACATTTTACAGCTGTTCCAGCCTCAAATAAGTGTAACCCGCCTATCTTAATACTTAATTGCATCGCTAAGCTGCTGATAAATCAGGACGGCATAAAACAAATACACGGGCCAAACGCATCCCCAGGGAAAGTTTGTGGGAACAGAGGGAGTTGCACCGAACAATGAACTGGGAACACGGGGAATTGCACCAGACAATGAATCCACTTTATGTGTTTTAGAAGCCTGGTTACCTTCAATAAAAGCTGCAGCATGGATGCTGCACATTTGCTAGCTAATATCTCTCCAAAAAGGCCGCCGATGTTTACAAAAGAAGGGCACAGCGCAAATGCCCACGGGAGAGGACGAGCACGTGCCGCACCATGCGTGTGCCCATCAGGAAACTGTGTTGAGCTAATCCCCTCCCCACAGAGCCACCACGGCTCCAGCCCTGGAGAACACGGCCTTAAATCAACGCTCTTATCTCACAAAAGGAGTTTAAGTGCAATGCTTTGAAAGTCACTTTCTCCCGGCCATATGGCATCCCCGAGCCCGGTCGTGTAGGAGCGGCGCTCATTTGCATGTGCAGGAGACAAATCTGGCTCTTGCCTTGCAGGAGTGATAACAGGGCGAGGGGTAAAATTTAGCACTGTTTGGGCTTCTGCACAAACTCTTTGCCGAGGTGAATTTCTCCCACCTGTCAAGCCAAGGGCCAAACGCTGAGGTAACCCCAGGAGAGCTTGCCCACAGTGGCAGGCCATGCCATAAGCGAGGTACATAGGTACAGGGCCAGGGTAAAAGAGAAGTCTGAGACAAAACCCATGATCTGAACCCAAAGCTGGCAACGTCTACACCCACATTAAAGCAAACAGGAACAGGCTGAAATTATAGGGATATAAACAGAACGGAACACAAACTTCAAGACAGCAAATTCACAGGCATTCGCACATTTAACTTCCTGATAGGGAGGTATTTTGAAAACTCATGTTGCTGAGCTGCTCCACGATATGAAGGGGTGGGGGATCTTGGGCTTCAGCACAAGGAGGAGCCAACAAAGCTGCTAACGCTTCAACATAAGCCTCTCCAGCAGATCTCTGTGCCAGGCATTATGCGGGATGGCAAGATTTTTGTTTTGCCGAGGCAGTGCCATATGGGCAATCTGGTTTGCCTTATCAGCGAGCCAAGTGAGAGAAGAGAAATGTTCTCCCCACCATTTGTTTAAATTTCCCTCTTTCCCCCAGATAAAGCTGCATACTTTTGTAAAAATATCTACAAATGTAATAACATAATGGGCTTGTCATCGGTTTCCACATTTGGCATTGAAAATCTGCAAAGCTTGGAAAGAAAGAGAATTCCTAATAGTTACTGCTGCTGAAGGGCCCAGCTAAAAACTGGCCTGGATCCAGGTGATGGAGCACACAACCACCAAAACGCCTTTCCATGTCCAGCACCTACTCCTACACAACTTCAAATTGTTCCTTTCTTGGCCCCACCGAAATAATGAAAGAAGGTTATTTCATCACTTCTTGTTGATGGGCCTCACCTCCCCTCTTTGGGGTATTTGCATGCCCCTAACATCCACTACTGCTGGGAACTGATTTGATTTTACAGCTCAATGCAGAGGATGCTGCAGACAGCCACAAGCCAATTGCAATTAATTTGGAGCCACACAAACCTCCTTGCATGGCAAAGTGGAACCATTCCCAGCACAATCCCTTCCACCATGTACCACAGTTTGCCCTCTCCAAGGCTGTTTCTTTGGCATTTCTGCCCAGTATCCATCTCAGTGAGATTATCCCTGGGAACGCACGAAAGCACAGCAGCCTGGTTTTATGGCTGTGCCGAGCCCTCAGAGGAGGGCTTGGCGTATTTAGAGATGCGTGGCTGTGCCCCCCAAGGGGATGTGGAACGAGGCAGTCTCTTAGCAACACCCAGTGCCTATCACAGGTAACTGTCATGAACAGCAGGAGCGGGGCTGCGCCGTGCTGAGCACCCTCCACCGTGTCCTGGAGATGCTCAGGCACAAATGCTCCGTGGCACTGGCGGGGGAGGGATGGGCAAGCCCTTGTCAGGATGACACAGACAGCACCGAAATACTGATTTGTTTGAAAGAAATGAGGATTTGATTGTATTAGAGGGAGAAGCCCTACAGTAAGGACAGACTTCTCCTTTGTCAGTAATCCCTCTCTCCAAGACACTTAATACAAATCTTACTGGAAGGGAAGAAGTCCCACCCCACACTGAGACAATGCAGCTCTAAATTTTAACTGAAATCATCACAAGCCTGTAAAGCTGATCTTTATGACAATGTGTGTGGCCAAGCTGCAGGCTCTGGCAAAACTGATGTCCTGCTATTCACACGATACGGATTCACAACCCAAATCCCTTGCTGTAAGATAAGGAAAGCATTTCTCCAGATCACTTACCTTTATTTGCTGCAGGAGAGAACAGCTTCTCAGAGCCTACAGAAGCCTGAAAAAGGAAGAGAAAGAGAGGGTGAATAATGGTGAAGGAGAAATTCGGAAGGCTTGCTCACAAAAACACAGCTCATAAAACAAGTGGGTTATCTGGAGACCTGCAGTTGCGCATTGCACCTGGAGGGTGCAATGTTGTGCCATTAAAGAACGAGCATGCATCCTGAGGAGATGAAAGCCAAGCAAGAG
Source organism: Dicaeum eximium (assembly GCA_013396995.1). Taxonomy (NCBI): domain Eukaryota; kingdom Metazoa; phylum Chordata; class Aves; order Passeriformes; family Dicaeidae; genus Dicaeum; species Dicaeum eximium. Next base: position 977,669 of record VWZP01008898.1, on the reverse strand, counting down.
GACTGTCCTGATCTCACCCAACTACATCCTCCTGTCTCGTTTGTTTAGGCAGCCATGCAATGCACAGCTATTTTATCCATGATTCCTCATATAAAAACAAAACCAGTGAAACTGCTATCAAGCTGAAGGAAAAAAAAAACCAAAAAACCAAACAAACCAAAACACATTTCAAAGGCTCTCTCACTGAAAATAAGCTCAATTCTTGCTGAACATGCAAAATGTAATTTGTGTATTGGAAACACAAGTTGCAACTGAACACATCTGTATGGAGGAGGGTGTTGTTCAATATTATGCCAAATGATAGGTACATGCTGCTATGCACTTAGTTGAGTATGAAATAAAACGACTTCCTCTTGGAAGAAGCCCGTATCCTTGCAGAGTGGGTTGCACTATGCTGTCTGAACTTCACAGCAGTGTATTTGTGCTCCTCACAGCTCTGGGAAACAGTTAAAGAAATCCAATTAACCTAAACCTTGTAAACAGCTTCATGATAATCAGGGTCACTGGGTTACAGACAAGATGATAACGACAGACAGGGAAAAAAAGTCCATTCATCGTAACTAAAGCTTTTATGAGTTAATTTGATGACTTCCTTTCCTCCCCCCACTGATATCAAGCAGTCAACTGATTTCAGCATAAGCTTTTCCTCCCTGCTATCTGATAAAATAGCAAGCAGCCTCTCCAGAATCAAAGCTGGTCTGGGAGCAGGAGCACGATCAACATTACTACCATCTACAAGAAAGTATCATCAACGTGTTGGCACTGACTGCTGCATGAATAAAATGGGTGAAATACAAAGCTGACGAGCAAAAGATACGGAAAGTGAAAAAAGCCTTTTTCCCCTGGCTCTGCTTTAAAAACAATTAATTAATTCAACACGTGGCTGAACTAAGTTGATTTTATTTTTGATTTTATTGATTTTATTCTAAGGTGCCTTGGGAGATTTGCATGATAAAGAGCACTACAAATTGTATTACATTGCTATATATTTTAAATGACGACTCAGAAGGAAAAAAACAAATAGTAAAATGCAAGAAGTTCTGCATGAGATATAGTAAGAAGCAAGAGTGATCCATTAATGTTACTTCTAAGAAAAGTGGCACTGCAAGCACTGAATGTCTTACTTAATGCAAATGTATAAAAAAGAGAGGGAAAACAACATGAAAAATAGGTTGAGGCTGAGACACATAAGAAAAAAATTCTGAATTATGTCCACGACAAAGCTGCACGTGTAGCTGTGGCATGTATGATCATTACACAGCTCAGCAAAAAGATCCTAAAATCTTAGGGAAAATCAGTTACCTGCACGATCCCTTCACTGCATGGATTAAAAAGAGGAAGAACCAGGATTAAAAAACGTTTTGCCTAGGCTGGTTTGCAAAGAAAGTGTAACAGTGTCACACAGCAGCAACAACAGTGGTGCATAAAACGTTTGACAGCCAACTCTGAATTTACAACCCATTGTTAGGAGATTTTTCACTTATAATCAACACCAAGTCACCACGGAGGCAGAACACATCTGCAGGCTCTGGGAACCCCCCATGCTAACAGCTCACACAAAGCCAGGCCCTACTCTCAAAGCACTCCACAAACTCCGGGACACGTGGCAGGTGGATAAATAAGGTTCTCCCATTTTACAGGCAATGAAACTTCGGCGTGGCTTGCACTGAAGCCCCAGCAGTGAATCGGGTGCTGAGCCACCACTCCTGAGAGCCGGGTCCAGATGCTGGGGCTGTGCAGCCCCTCCAGAGGAGCCTGCTCGGGAGAGCCCTTCCTGCAGGACCTGCTCTGCCCGTGGCAGCCAGCCCAGCTGGGAGAAGCTTTGTGCTTCCCCTGCTCTGCAGAGTCCAGGCTCGTGGCCAGCACTCTGTGGCAGCCACCAGCCCACTCCCCTCTGTGCACCTCAGTACCGCGGGCTCAGCGCAGGCTGGCACAGCTCAGCCAGGAGCTGAACATCTCAGTGCTACAGGTCCAGACTATATAGAAACAATGTTTAAGGAAGTCAAGCCAGAAAATTCACTTTAAAGACAAAGTAAAACACCCGGATTATTGCTCAGTCTTCTGCTATCAGCATGTGCCACCGCCTTCCACAATCAGAGTCAACATTTACAGAGCAGCGTTTTCAACATCGCAGCTTCAGTTCACAGACACAAACCTTCGCACCTAGAGTTTACAGTAACTTTTGCTCTCACTTCTGGCGATTTCTAGCTCCAGATCTGAGCAGTTTTTGGCACGAGCACCGTTCTGAAACAGTGAATGCCTGTGCTATAGGATATTCTGCGAGCTGCTGTAAAGGCAGGAGGGAAGCTGGGGGAGGAAGAGCCTGAATACATCATTCAACCCTATCAGTCACCCTTTAAAGAAAGCATACAATAAAACCTATGTGTCTGAGAGAGCCCACTAATGAGTGAAAAAATCCAGCAAACCAACACATCTGCTAAAACAAGTCCCCTCCCAAGTACTGCTGTTTCAAGCAAATAATTTGCATATGTTTAATAAGGGATTTAAAAATAATATTAATAAAGTGGAATTCTTCCCTTGTGAACAAAACCAGGCATTTGGAGTCTTTTATGCAGAGTTCAAGCCATCACAGGAAATCATATGTGCTTTGACTGCAAAATGAAACTAAAAATTTCCCTTTTTCCCCCTCCTGTTGCCTCCTGCCTGTCTCCATCTGAAGGACCATTTCACGAACCCCTCAAGTTCCTTTTTGTTGCTGCACAAGGCAGTGAGACCTGCCCAGCCTGAAGCTCACAGACAGAAGACATCTCCACCCTTCCTTGTTCACTGGCTGCTCATCTCCCTTTTCCCAGAGCACAGCCCACAGCCACAGAACCCACCACAGGCTTGTGTTTATAAAAATGCTGCTTGCATGGTCCCAGCCTCGTCCCCAGTAACAACTGTGGCACTTGAGGCATATGTGACATCTGTGCCCAGAGCAGCAGTTTCTGAGGTAACCTCATGCTGCTGAAACCTCTGAGACTGAGCACCCCTTCGATGACACCAAGCCTTCCAGGTCCTCTTTGTGGCTTATTCAATGAAGCCACCAACCCTTTGGCACCTTTTGATTTTCTCTCTGTTCTACTCTAGAGCTAAAGGGGAAAATGCCTACGCCCAGTTCTGTGACAGCTTGAAACCAGGCTGATATTTTCCTGCAGAGGAAAATAACATTTCTGCCCTTTTCTGCAGAGAGCAAGCAGAGGAGTGGTGCTGCAGTCCCTCCCCCTTCCTCCCCTTGAACCCAGCACATACAAACACTGATTCAATTTTCAGCACTCAAAGCTCAGCAAAGGCAGCTTTTTCCTCAAATGTGAGGTGGTAACCACAAAGGATGTAGCACACCCTCTCCTCTGAAGGTGAGCAGTGAGGCATAATCAAGTCCATGCCTCACCCCTCCTGGTTCCCACCAACCCAAGGCAGCAGAAAGGTGCAAGAGCTCTTGCAGATTAATAATTTAATGATTATATATAACAGAACAACATCATCTGACAAAGACAGCACTATAAATTATGCCAGGCCTCACAGCAATTACTTCTTTTTTCCACTTTATCTGTAGCCTATAAAATTGGCTAACAGGGAATAGAACTGTTCCTTATCACCAACAACAGAGGCTCTGTGGACCTTCATGCCATCTCCTGGAGCACCAAATGCCAGATCCAAGGCTGATACTCCAGGAGCCTGACAGCAAGACACTGGGAAGCTGCTAATAAGGCTGCAGTTCTGGTTCAGAGGGAACAAGCAAAGCAGTGTTAGGGACCTGGAATGTATGTCACGTACAGGGCAAAAAAAAAAAAGCCAAGCATTGCCTCCAAATGAATCCAGTACAGTAGGCAGAAGGAGACTGTAAAATACAGTTTATATTTTAGATCTGGATGGCTGCCTATCTACTAGACAGCCAAGAGCCAGTCTCAAGAGAGGCTGTTTGCACAATTACTGAACTTAGCAAGCACTAAAAGGCTCACAAGAAAACCCTTCTCTGGGAGATTTCCAAACTAGAAGTGCTGGATATGCTTCGAGAAAGTTTTAGCATAAAGCACGGACACTACCTCAATTTTGGATCAATTTTCATTCTTTCCTTTGATGTGTCTCCCCTGCTTTTACCAACCACTCCAATGCCACTTGATCATTTGTCCAGCAGAGAATTTCAGCACATCAGTATTGCTTTACTACTTTGCAGTTCACTCTGCAAGTCATTCACAGCAGACCCCTCATCCAGTAATATGAGAACAATAACTAAAACAGGAAGGTATTGTTTGGGTTGTGATTCTTCTGTAGGAAATGGAAATTGATACATATGGAAAGGTGCAAGAGAAGCCTAGAAACAGCACACAAAAACCCAAAGTAAAAATCCCCCTTAAGACCAACAAAGTATTCTACACATTTCAGGATATAAAGGCAGCCCATGGGTAACACTGCCTGCATTGTGAGGGGATGTTTCAAGGTAGCCTACAGTCCTTCCAAAACTGGCATTATTTTTGGAGAGAAACCACAGCACAGTTAGGAAGACAAAAGAAAAGTCAGACCTGCAATTCAGTCATTTTTGTGAACCTTCTAGGAATATCCAGATTTGTGGTCCACAGCTGGCTGTGACACAGCACAGCCCAGCTGTGTGAGGGATTAAGCAAAAGGGAACAGGACTTCTACAAATCCACACTGTGATTATCTTCCCACAGAATTTACAGACTGGGCTTTCAAGAGCTCAGCAGCTGCCTTTGGGGCATCAACCTGACTGAAGCTACCGGGTATGGAGCATTTCCAAAAATCCATTTAGAAACCTGAATGGTGACCAGGTTGTTCTGAAAAATCTGGTTACAGCTGATAGTTGGGATCATTTACGAAACTCTTTCTGTTGACCTCCAGTGCAAATAAGGACTAATAATAAATAATATTCCTGAAGCAAGAATGAATCTCCACCTTTCTAGCAAGCCTAAAGATACAGCTGTATCTTCAGTTACACCATAACACATCACAGTGAAACACGCAGCACAAACACCCCAAACCAGCCACTATTTATTGAAATGGCAATGCCTTAAATGCCACAGATACTTCTGGTTCAATTATGATTCAAGGCCATCTCTGAGAGATAGTGACGGGTCTTCTGTATCTTTCATGAGTTTACTCTATAGAATGCTCACTAGATACAAAATGTTTCTTGGACTGTACTTCCATACAGCAGCACACTTGTTTAGGTTCCCACCTCACATTCACTCAGCACACACATACTCAGTACTGTTCTGCTCCTGGAAGGGACTATCACCATGCACTCACCTCTTTGTCACTTTTTCTTCCAAGAATGTTCATTTCTCTCAGCAGTTTATATAACCATGACTGTTTTTTGCAACAGCCCCTTTGAGAAGCTAGCACAAGCCCGGGAACACAGATTAAATTAGGCCATAGAGAGCCTAGAAGCAGAGATCACTGGCCCTAATTCAGCACTGAATTACACAATGGCAAATGGAATGGGAGGCAAAGTGGATGAGGACTGGAAGGCACCAAAGGAAATGCTGTACAGAGTCTGACTCAGTTGGTGAGGGCAGTGAGGAACCAAGCTCATTGCTCCTCCACAAGTTCAACATCTTGTTTTGGTCCTCTTTTGGCAAGACAGTGATAAGCTTAAATTAGCAATGTTTTGAACCCTGAGCATGCTCCTCATCATTTTACAACCAGCGTGGGGCTGAACAAACCAGTTTAAATCCAGCAGCAGCAGTAATTCTCAAACATGCTCTGCTGGGGAGTGTTCCTTATCGCACAGATGTGCCTCTTCCCGTGACAAAGGGTGACTGAATCCTCTGACACACAGGGACATCTGACCTACAGCATGTCTGCCATCAGAGCCTCGGGGCACAGGCCTGCTAACTCCTGTTCCCTCTCTCCTCAAACCATCCCTCAGCCCCTGGGGAATGGCTGCAGCCCGGAGTTCTCCCCTTCCCATCCCCTCCATTAGCGATGCTTTATGACTCATCTTCCTCTGAGCGGCTGCTGTCTCCCAAAGGAAAAGATCAAACTCCCTCTCCCCTTCCCAGCTCAGCTCCAATAAATAAATAAATACATGTACTGAAAAAAAAATTTAGTGAAGGAGGAGAAGGGAGGAAGCTGGGGAGTTCCTGGACCTGACCTCGTCAGACAGCTGCAGAAGGTTCCTCAGCTGTTTCCAGAGACACCAACAAGAAAAGAAAATTTCCAGCTGTCCCTCATTAAAACCAGCCAAAATATTTGCTTAACATTAGTGTGCCTGTGTGTCCTAATTTAAATTAGGGTGCACTTGGCCCTTATCTCAGGATCTTCCCCTTCAAACCTCAGCTCCCCCACCACTACCAAATCTACCTTCACTCTACACTCCTGCTATTTTCCATTTTAATCAGCACTGATTTCCCCATAACACATGCACATGGTCCTGGGTGTTCTGGTCTATGAATGGCATGTGGAGGACAGTCCTCTCCCTGTGCCACTGGATGAGGCTGCAGATCTCAGTGTAAGCTGGAGGCAGTGATGTGTCTGTGTTAAAGGCAACCGATACACACCACAGTCAGGGAAACACAGCTCTCCATGATACACTGAGGAAAGGGCTTTGTGTGCTCTGGTTTAAAACATCCCAAACACCAGAGCCCTCATGCCTTTCTCAGAGAGCTGACCCCCTTCCAAAACACACTTTTCAGCCTACACTTCCACATTCAAATTTTTTTCATCGCCCAGACACTCACTTAGGCAAGCACAGATTTGATTTATCTTTTGCTACAAATGTAAGGGAAAATCTACCTTCAGGTAGGAAAGGTTGGGAACGCTGTGTAACACACTGCTATAGCAGTTTGTATTATTGTCATTACAGCTTGATCCTATCTAGTCAGCCCATCTATTTGGTGGGGATATGGCTTTTTATTTGCACTAAATCAAAGGGAACGGCGAGTGCTCTTTGCAGAACTATCTAAAACTTCTTATAATTCAAAGGCTGCACTGTAGAAAGAGTGATGGGGGAGAGCAGGGACTGTGCTGCGAATGACAGGTGGCAGACTGTTGTTTGGTACCTACCAAATTACTCTGCTGCTCCCAGGGCTGCCTTGGCATTTCATTATCCCAACTCTCTCCTGGAAGGATGCGGACATAAATTCACACCTCATGTCCTGGTTTCCGTCAAACTGAGTGAGAGTGCAAATGCTGGCACCAACTGGGAATGCCAAGCAGGGCTTGGCATGCTAGAACAAACTCTCAGCTGTGGTCTTTGCCAGCTACCTGCATTTATCATTGTAATGGCCTGCCAGACAGGACTTGGCAAGCGACGGAGGAGGGCGGGAGGAGGAGGGCCAGGCTCTGCACTGCCAAGCAATTCATTCCTGTAGCTCCTGCCATCACTGTACCAGCAGGGCAACCTTCATTTTATTTTATCTTTTAACCAATTACGTGTCACCCAAATCCCACCTGCAGCTTTCTCCAACACAAATGGCTATAAATCACAGTTCAGAGACCAAGAGGGTTCTGCAAGACATTTGATTTCATAAAAAGGTCACTGTCTGTCTAAGGATTGCTGCAGTTCAAAAACGAACTGAATAACAACCTGCATTGGCAGACAGGGAAGGAACTGCTTCCATCGTCTGTTGCATGTTGTCAGATAATATTAGAACAATTAGGAAGGCCAACAATGGCAGGATCATTAGGATTCAGCTGAACCAAAGGGCTGATAAAAATTCAGTGAAATATCTCCTCCTTTCAATTTTTGAAGAAAACATAATCAAATCAATAAAAAAGGGAAAATTGCATGAGCACACCAGAAACATTCAACATAACCTTGAGCAGACAATCAGAATGCATGCCTATCATCATGCAGCCCTCTCCAATCTGCCTGGGTATTCCAGAGCTTAACCCCCAGCTTTGCTATTTCTCAGAGCACTACTCTGTGGTCTCAGACCACTCAGCATGGTCTGCTCTCTAGGGAAAATGCTGTATTCTTGTTTTAATCCATATGCTGGATACGTAGTGGACTCCGTATAGAATTTTATGTGAACCATATCACAGAGCAAACATTTAAGGGTGCTCAAAAATCATCTGACACTGATGCTGTTCTGGACACCCTTAGTGTCCATCCCTTTCTTGCAGGTGACATGTCATGCCAGACAGCCCTGACATACCAGCATCAAATTCTCTGAAAAGCCTCAGGTTCACTGCAGTGAGTACATGAGGCACAGAGAAGATTGCACTGTCCTCCTGGCCCAGACCATGGCACGTGACACACGGACATCCCTCTGACACAATTTCCCAGTTGTGGATGCCATCCTGACATGGCTCTTTCCTGGGCCTGGGGGTCAGGGAGCTTATCAGGAGAGTGGCTCTTGTCTGCTGCCATTGAAACTTGCTGTCTTACCCACAGCAACCTCAAAGGAGTGCCTCTGCAGAAGACTCTTTTGTTGTTGTTGTTTCTAATTCATCGCTCCAAAATATTTCTTGGCTGCATCCCAGGGCTGAAGCCTTATCTGCCCATCCCCCCGGCAGACACACAGCAGCTGCAGAGGCTTATCACAGTTGCCTGTCCACTGAGTTTACAAATTAACACCCTATCGAGGCTGCACGAGGGCTGATTAATCAGAGAGAGGCAGTCTGAGGGCCTTTATCACCGTAAGCGGCTGCTGGGAGAGAAGTCACAAATCTCTCAGGAGGCCAGAGATGCCTTACAAATGAAAGAGCAGGAGGCCAGAGAGGAGGAGGGCCCAGTGGTAGGGGAAGCAGATATTTTAGAGATAGTGGCGGTGGAGGTAATGGAGCAGTGGGGGGGAGCTGCAGGCAAACGCCAGTACATTGTGACAGCTAAAAAAAAAAAAAGATAATTAACAGCCTATACCTCATGATTCTAGCTTTCCCTCCCCGGGCTATAATTTAGCCTATTGCTCCTTTGCTCCAGAGGACAATAAACATTTATTATGTTAAACACATAACTGTGCTGCACAAAAGCACCGTTCTTTCCCAGGTCCACTCCTTGCACAGCTGTGCAGCCCAGGAGGATGGGGCTGCTGAAGTGGGCTCCCCTTTCATGCAGGAGATTACTCAGTTTGGACACAAAGCACATCCCTGGCTTCACTCACAGCTGCAGCGTGCTGGATGTGCTCATACTGAATGTGAAGGCAAATCCCGTGAGACTCAGAGCTCTGGGATGGGGCCACTGGCCCACCAGCAGCTACAAGCAGCGTTAGGATGTGCCCAGCTACGGGAGCAGCTCCTGCAGAGATCGTGGGATTCAGGCAGGCTTCACCACCTAAGAACTATCTCCTCTTTTTAATTCAGCAGCCTTGCTAAGAGGTTTACCGGGAAATTTTCATTCCCACCAGAATTATGTGTAGGAGAGATTCTTATTACAAGATGAGTATTACAGTCATGTACTGGAGCAGTGCTGGCCCTGCTCCCTCTGAGCACCTCAGCTGCTGTAAGAGCACAGAGATTTAGGAGATTTGCCTCTGCTCGAGGACTGTGGTTAAGGGACTGCTCTCCTCTGCTTCAGTGCTAGTACCTGCTGCAGCCCTCCAGCTTTGTGCTTGTGGCAGGACAATGCAAAATAATTATAAAAACCAAGAGGATTCACACTAAAAAGATTTAAAATCTAATACGACTTTAAAGGAAACCAATTTGGACATCTGTCTACATTTGTCAACATTCATTTCTAAATTTAAGTTTTCAAGTTTAATCCTTGAGACCAAGACACACAGCTGGATTTTTTCCTTTGAAGTGTAGTATGTATGGAAGCTGAGATTCTCATGCAGCAACATGACTCCAGAAGGTAAAATTTTAATAAAAATGTTACCAACATGAAGACATTCATAAGCAAACACTGCAATTGCCTCATGTCCAGTGCCTTCTATTAACACATCAGTAAAGAATTTAACAAATAACCTCTGGGTAAAAGTGTCATTCACTGCAGCTTTACCACAACAGTGCTGGGTGTGTGCAGGATCTTGGGGCACAGCCATTCCTATTTTGCCTTTGGAAAATGCAGAAATAGAGGGCTGCCACCACCTAACTCAACATCTTCAGACTAGCTCTTTTCAGACAGCACCAGAAAGCAAAATCAAACAAAAATGAATGATCATCTGCCTTCTCCTCCTCCCTTGATCCAATGAGGAAACTATTTCCTGAACCACCTGGATTATTGGTCTACGAACACATGCAGATGCCCACTTTTAACACTATCCATTAGGTTAATTAGAACTGGGCAAGTAGATGCTGAGTATGAGCCCAGGAAAGGAACGACAGCTTTTTTATTTGAGAACTCCCTGCCAGGCTCTGTGAAGCAGACAGCTGCCCAAGGTCTCCCCATAGCTCGCCTCCGCCAACAGACACCAGATTAATTTGAGCTGGACTGGACCCCCACTCATTATGTTCAGCATAACAGGGTAATCAGATGGAGAAGCTACAGGACAACACCACCTCCTGTCACCCCATCACGTAACAGCAGCTCTATACATGAAGGAAACATCAAATATTCATCAGGTAAACAACACGAATGCGGTAATCCCAAAACACGGTGAAATTCTAGAAACTGTCTCTCTGGTGTATATTAGATTGACTCTTTTAACTTCATTATCAAGTCTGCCCATCAACCCTTCTCCCTCTGTCTCCAGTCTCCTGTTTCTACATTTTAGGGAAAAAAAAAGTCTCCAAAAAAAGTCTCCATTGGACTGCCTGTTCCCCACAGCTCTGCTCCCACTGGTGGACACCCTCACCCACCACAGAATCATGTATTTGAAGACCCAACAGAAGGGACTAGGAACACCTTAAAAAAGAATATCCTTAAAAAGGATAGTATATAATTTCCCTACAAATGGAGGCTGCAGAGGAGAAAATATGGAAGGAAGCCTACGGTTCACATCTGCAAAGCATCTGGCTTCCTATCCCTCACTCATTCAAGGGCACTGAAGTGCACTCACCGACTTTCTACAGGAAAGGGTCCCCGAGCTTTTCTCCTGTGCTATACAGCAAGTCAAGAAAGAAGCTCCCATTGTTGTACCTTGATTAAATACAGCATTAACTGACCTCATCTTCTGTATAAGAAGGTGGTGAATAGGGCAGTCCCCCATTTGCAGCCAACATATAATCTGTCTTCTCCAATTAGATATGCTTTGCAACAAGTGTGGTGGATCCATTTATTTCCATACTGCAATAATGCAGATAAATCCAACTTTGGCTCCAGTCCCACTGCTTTCAAAGCTGGGGCTCTGCATTTCCAATTGCTGCCTTTTTTTTTTTTTCCCTTTTTCCCCCCGCTTTCTGCTGCAAAATGTCACCAATTTACTTTAGCCTGGGGGCCCATTTCGAATTTTACCACCAATATATGAGAAATGCATTTTTCAAGCTGTTACCACTTAACTGTACTGATATCAGCCACTCAGGGGACACAATATTGTTTACACATCCTGCTCTATGGAATAAGCACGGATGCCAAAACTCTGCCTGGGTTGTGAAGGAGACGTTTACTCTCTGTTTTATGAGATTTCCTCGATTTGTGGCTGCCTCAATGGTCGTAAAAACAGCTGTAAATCAAAAGAGCACCACAAAATTGCAATAACAACTGTCGAACTCGGCTCTAAAAAGCATAACTCCCAGCACCAGAAGGTGGAAGGCTTTTCTCTGATTTAATACCAGGTGTGGGGGAGCCTGATCAAGCCTATGTGCAGCACCGTGTCTGCCCACAGCCACCCCCACATAAGCTCAGCCCAACCCCTCTGCTTTGGCCGCTCCCCTGCCGCTCGCCCCTTCTCTGCCCCACCGAGTTCCTTCCGGCCCCTTTCCTCCTCTTCTCTGGAAAACAGAAGTCTTTTTCAAATGCTTGGAGAATGCTTACACAAGTAACTGCTGAATGCCCAGCCCTGTTTAAAGCATTCCAGCAGACAGAAAGGCAGCGCGGTGCTGAACACGGCTCCGAGTCGCGGCTGCTCTGCAGGACAGTGATGGCTTTAGCAGATGGCCTCAGCCTGTCACCCTGTGCTGGCCTGCCCAGGAGAGCCCCAGCTCCTGCACAGCCTCTCAGCCCAGCTTTAGGGAGTGGAGTGAAGGAGGAGAGGGCTGATGAGACATGAGTTATTAACAGCTGTCTTCTGGGAGCTGATCCGAGCTAAAATGGTTCCAGAACAGGCAGCTCCGTTTGAGCCTCAGTGAGGACTGGCCAAGCAGCAGATGCACAAATTCAAAAGTTTCTGTTACTCTGTGCCACTGGCTATAGTCCAAACCAAAGAGAGAGTTTCACCCGTGGGTAAAACAGCCTTCCTGGATTTTTCCATGCCCCATTCCAGTTGCTTTCACAAACAATCTTCTCATCCTTGTCTCCAAAAATCCTAAAAGACTCTCAGTTCCTGCATCTCGCCACCCCCCGCAATCTAAGACTAACTTGGCCAACAACAAACTCCCTTCAGCACCTCCCAGCTCTGAGAAACCAGCTGTGGCACCAACAGCCACTCTATAAAACCTGGGCCAACAGAGTTACCCAGACTCTTTGTGCCCTCTGTCCAAAGCATGAAAAGCTTTCCTGGCCTCACCAGCCAGGCCTTCATTCTCTTTTTAAAACTTCCTCTTAAATCAAACTTCTTTCATGGCATTTAAACAACTCAACTTTCTCCATTACAGAAACAGCTCTGTATGTGAATAAGCCAAAGTATGTGAAGAAATGATGACAGAAAGTTCATGGGAAGTAAGTTTAGCCGGTGCTCATTTCAGTTTTTCTATCATCTGCAGCAGACTAAAATACACTTGAGTTCCAGTGTGTTACTGTATCTCTGTCTGGCCGTGTGTTTTTTCAGATGCACATCCTAATTATGCTCCTCAAGCAAATGCCCTGTGGAGCAGGGCAGGAGGAGAGAAACCCTCTTTACAGTCACCACCATGCTGTGATCCATTCTGGACAGGAACTCCCCCCTGCATTTAGAGTACAATTTAATTTCCATGGACCACTTGATGCTAAGGGAAAAGGATCTATATTCTTTTGTCTGAACCCCACAAAGTGTCAGCCCTTCTTTCCCCATTCTTCTAGTAGACGTGTACATTCACATTCTTGAGAAAATTCCCAATAGATGGGAACAGTCTTTCACTTCCAATACATTATGCCTCCCTGCTATAATCTTTTCCTTCTTGTACAATGCCTCTTGACTATCCTTTGACTCTTTTCTTTGGAATTTTTCCTTTATGAATACAATCAGAGAGACAAAACAAAAAATGCCCCAAACCTAAATGGACAAGAAATGTCATTCAGAGCCTTTGCCAATGATGTTACTGGCAATTCCAGCTGAGAAACCATCAGTACAGACATGAAGTGATCTGACACAGGGAACAGCTAGTTTTATTTCAAAAAGCTATGTGTTCTCAGTGTTCTGGGTACAGGAACTCTACAGGTCAGCTGAAGCTAATAGGGTGAATATGTGATCAGCTACACCCAAGCAGCTCTTCCAAATTTATTTCTTTTGTACTACAGCGAGTATTTGGGTGGGGTTGCAAAAACTCTTAAAGCAGTCAAATGCATACCATGCCAACTGCTGACCACAAAAACAGGCCATTTCCTCATGCAAAAACTGTAAGAAACATCTCCAGTAATTGGCTTGTATCAGTAACCAGCTATTTCCAACAAAAACATGGTTCTGCTCCCTTTGGAGTCTGGCGGTTCCCAAGAAGGATGGAAGGCTGTAAGTGTAGATGCATGACTCGTACTGGAAGGTGGTGTAGCAGGACATGCCATCTAACAGCAGTTGCTTTGATGAGGCATAATTGCAGGGCAATTACTAGGTTAATTTTCCATATATACCAGTACAATTTCACCCATAAAGTTTCATTTGCCTGCAGTGAGCGATGGATGTCTGTTTTGTGTTCTAAAACTCTCTACTGTGTTTGCTCATGGACCTGTGAATATGCAGAGCACCACTGATCTGGCTTTGCTCTTCTCCCTTCATGGTGATGTCTGAGGGGAAAATGTTTTTTTCAGTCGCTGACTAATGCCTGCCATGCTCAGCCACCAGCTGGGGAGTTTCCAGCACACTCAGACATGGCTTGCCTTGCTGTTGCCGCAGGCATGGCCACGGCTCTGGGCAGGAAAGCTGTCCAGTTGGAGGAGGAACATCCCTGGTGTGTGTTCAACCACTGCTCTGCACGGGAGATGCTTTTGGAAGGAACAGCAGAGCAAGCTGTACCCAGCCTTTCTTTGGCTGACCATCAACAACTCTGTTCAGCTGTCAGGTCCTTCACCCCCCCAGACAACAACCTCCAGGAGTGCTGGGCTCCCGTGCCTTGGTCCTGGCTCATCTCCCTTTGGACTCTCTGTGGCAGGAGAGGCTGAAGCCATGGGCCTTTCTCTGCCTCTCTTCCAAAGTCCCACAACACCCAACAGCTCATTTCAGCGGAGTTTATTTCTGAACTGGAAGCACAAACGGAGCATTGTAAGAAACCTTTGTGATTTTAGCCCGGACATGACTGTGCTTGCTTAGTAAGGAGACGAAAAGCCTACAGTGAAGAAAGAGGCAGAATAATCCTGCATGTTAATACACAGTGACTAACACTTTCCTGGTGACAATCTCCTTGTAGTCTCTGCAGAGGGATGTGTGTAATGATCCTCCAGAGACACTATCTTGAAAATGCACAAAAGGCTCTGATCAGACCTCAGCATCTCCCGATTAGCTTAGCGAGAGCAGTGGAAGGGACATCAATTTTCTAGAAAGTGCATTCAGAAAAGCACTTGATCAAATGCTTAGCTCCATGTATGTGCTTAATCTCACTAGAGCTGAAGCACTTTCCTAAACCAAAGCCTTTTTTATTCCTTCTGTGAAAAATAAAATGGTGGAAAGACCGCCAAAAACAAAAACGTAGATCTGAACAGTCAACAGTTCAGGAAAATTCTGAATTTCTGTGGCTTTCAGCTTATCTGCAAAACAATTTGGAAGTGCTGACTCTGGCAAATTGGAGGAGGAAATCAACAGAAAATAAAGAAAAATAGCCAGAATGGATGAGGGTATATTACCATAAACATAGCCTAGCTTAGTGCAAAGCAAATGTACGTATCTGTTGTTGAGTATAACCTTCCTGGGATTTTATTGGGTTTTTTTTCCCTTTGCTAAAACAATACCAGATACACCTCAACAAATCTGGCATGCTGCAGCCAATCCATCAGCTTCTCTACACTGAGCAGACTGCAGAAAATGGAATTCTGCTTTCCCATTTGCCTCCCGGTCTCGCTGCTGCTCTCCCCATGCAGACACTTGCGAGCCCTTCCCCTGTGCCCGGGCTGTGCGGGCCTGGGCTCGGAGCAGATGGCTGATGGAGCTGGGACTGCTGCTCCCCACGCACTGCAGCGCTTCCCATCAGAGCCTGGCATCTCCTGCAGGAGCACAAAGCAAACGGTGCAGCAGTTCTACACCCAGTGAGCCAAAGCCACTTTTTAAACTATCTATTTGACTAGGTATTTCTCAAAATAGGCATTTGTAAGCACAAGCTAAGTAAGAACAGCAAAAAATAATCTAAGGCACCTAAATACTTTGGATTTTTAATTTTTAAATTTCCCCCCCCCCCGCAGCGTTGTCTGTTGCAACTTCATCATTTTGGACAACACAATTTTGTGCAGGACCATAAGCACAATTCTACCAGACTAAGCTCCCCTCTAGCACAACCAAGGAAGTGTTTGGTTTTCTACATCCAGCTCAAAGCTTTCAGGTCCCAAGACTTACTGCTGTGTGCAAGTAATGCAAAGAAGTCAATCCCTATGCCTCCACCTTAATCTCCAGACATGTAATTCCAGAGCCCCAAGTCCTCCTCCAGCAACAGAGAGCAGCCTGAAGCATGTTCTGAGCTAGGTACTCACAAAGAACCACTGTGGGTTTTGTTGTCTTTATTATGAACACTTCAGGGCAATGACCACCTTTAATTTGTGCCTTCCATAACATCAAACATGATATTAAAACCTCAGAAATAGTTGTGCTTGTGCATGATATCCTGAAGGCTTTTTTTCTCTAAACCACTTCCAGCATGTACAGACAAAAGAAATAATGTCATCCAGCCTCCAACACTCCCAGCCATCAGAGCCAACATTAACCATAACTTTGCTTCTGTTCTACGTGAGCGTTTCAGTGCATTACAAATAAGCACCTTATTCAAAGCTCTCTCCCCAATTTATTTCACTCCAAAAAAAGGAGACAGATGGTAGAAGACAGAGGGTTTTACAGTAAGAGGGGTTGGATTTTTTTTCCTCTTCATTTGTTCCCTGTGCTGTTTCTTATCCTTGGGGACCTGGAGTTTCTTTTGATAGCACTGTGCTGCCTAATAAACACGCATACAAGCACAGTCACAAGTATACATCTATCATCAAAGAGCCCTTCTTGTCTCCACTCCCCACAAAGTTGATTAATGATTACGTGTTTAACACATACATTATACATGGGAAGGGGAGACGAAGAGGGTAAATCCAAGCCCCTGTATACATTTACATATATTTACATACTCACATATAAAAAGCAGAGGAAAGCAAAAGAGGGCTATTCCCATTGGGACAAAAATCCATTCTGGTAAACATACCTCCTAGCTCCCATTTTTAAAAATACAAAGGCAAAGGAAAGGCTTTACCTGGTCTAAGGAAGAAACCGAAGCTTGAGCAAGCAGCCTTGTTTGGTTCCTGCAGTTCAATCCCAACATGGAAGTGATAACTGTATTATCAGCAGTTGCATTACTTATGGTTTGTAAATGGGATCTAACAGCTGCAACCCAGGTTGAGTGAAAGGAAAGGGGTTTAAGTTTTAAGGGTGCTCCTGCTTTGTATTATTAATTCATACAACTAAAATCCCAGTTCATCTAGCAGTAGATTAGGTAATTAATTCAATTAAATGGCATCTTTATGTACAAAAAGAGAACAGTCTGTCCTGTCAGATCAGTCGATACCTAGAGGTACTGGGAGCATTTCATGGACTCAACATGGGGTGACTACAGATGGACCACAAAGCCAGGCCTGACCCTTAAACACAGGCGAAGAGGAGATGGGAAGGGTACAACATGGCACACGTCCTTCTCCATCCTTCCAGGCCGAGCCAGCCCTTGGACCTGGACAGCTGCCCACGTAAAATGAAGCTGCCTGAAGGCTGCTTTAATCATGCTGACTGCCAGTGCTCTCAAGCAATTGTTCCAGCAGCTGGGGGAGCAGTGCCATGGTAAAGGACTCCCCTGACAAAGTCCCTTCCGGCAGCTGGGACAAAGCTGGCACTGAAACCGCTATTGTGGCTCTGCTCTCCAAAGTGTCCCTGTGCAGAGTTAATCTTCCAGCCACCCGCTCTGCTGGTTTCAGACATCTTTGCAAGGTTCAGATTTAATACGGGGCTCTTGTGGCACACCAGTGGCATTAACCTCTGCTGAACTGATCCATCCCAGCCTTCTGCTCACCCAGCTCCACCAGCTGCAGCCACAGCACAAGTGCTGGTGAAGACAAGGTGAGAGCAGTGGCCACTGACTGTGTTTCTAAAACATATTTGTCCAGTATCAATCCTAAAGAGTGGGAGGGATAAACTGATGAAATGCTAGGAAAGAAAACCTTCCATACACAGGGCTGGTTACAGTCCTAAGGCTGTGGCAGCTGGCCAGACAGAAAATTCAACTACTTAGAAGGAACTCTATTTTTTCACTTCTTTTTTACCCTGTAACCTTTTGACTCTGAATCGTGACCACTGACTCCATGACTTTACACTTTCTATTACATAAGGCTCAGGGCTGGCACTTACGAAGTCACTTTCTTCCACCTGCTCATCCCTTACTTCAAATATAAACATTTTCTTTAGCTGTACAAGAGTGGAAGAGATTCGTCTTGAGTTTTTCAAACAGAAAAATTCACAACTATTCTGGAAGTCCCAGCTAAGACACTCCATTGAAATTCAGATAATTGCCAGCATTAACAGTCTCATCTGTATCCCTTCCTTTGCTTCCTGATCTCTCCAAGTCCTTGCAGACCATGTTCTTTCAACACAGTTCACCACACCACAAACTGAAGTGGATTGTAGACAATTGCCACAAACACATCCTAACATAAATCTGCAGCACCCACTGTAAAGTATTCAGTTCTGTTCTGCTGAAATGAAGGAGTCCAGGGTGGAACTGGATTTATAATCCATGGCAGCAAATCCTTCTGGTGTGCAGGGTCACCCAGTATGAACACCAGCTATAGGGCCAGGGCTTGCATCAGCTCAGCAAGTGTTTTCAAGGGCCCATTTTATCACTGTCTCATATAAACCTAAGAATACTTCTTGCCCATTGCTACTGCAGCATTTTGTGGTGGATGTTTCACACCTACCTTGGCTACAGCCAGGAGATCTAGTCTTTATAACAGGGAAGTAATTAATGCAGAAATACAGCTCTATCAAAGCACTCTTTGTTCACCTCCACTAGTACAAACATACACCTGATGTCAGCCAGTGCTTATCTGTTTCCCAAAACCATTTTCACACAATAGAAAGAAAAGCATGGTAAAATATAAAAAATACTAAGCTATCCTTTCCAGTCTAGAGGGAGTGGGCCATATCTAGCTGGCCTGAGTTCACATCTAGGTGGCTTCTGAACCAGAGCCAGACTTCTGATATGACAGGTAAGAACTGAGACACTTCTGATT
Source organism: Dicaeum eximium (assembly GCA_013396995.1). Taxonomy (NCBI): domain Eukaryota; kingdom Metazoa; phylum Chordata; class Aves; order Passeriformes; family Dicaeidae; genus Dicaeum; species Dicaeum eximium. The sequence goes on along the minus strand of VWZP01008898.1, from coordinate 959,080 downwards.
CTGAGACAGGGAAAATGATCCCATTAAAGGTGTCATGGCTCAAGCAAGACACCATGTTCCTTCTACCCCTCCTTGGCAGATGTAAGTCAGAGTGCTGTGCTCCAAAAGCAGCAGTGGCTCATGCCATGACCATGAGTTATGGTGTCAAACATGAGTTAAGTGACCTACGGCTGAATCTGCTGCCTGCTCCATTATCTTGCCTATGTATGGGGTTTGAAAAGCACTATAATAAAATTCACTTTTATCTTCCCTCCTTCTAGATTTCAAGTTCTTTTACTTCAAACTGACACTTCCTCTGGAGACTGTTCAACAATGCATGGCTGAAGCCTCAAGACTCTCAGCTGTCTCCAGAGGCAAACCTCTTGCACAACTCTGGCAGCAGAAAAATGACTCAACTTGCAGACTCTGGGGATTTGGGGTTGAAGAAACGACAAACCATGCATGAAAACACCGTGATCACTCTTTGCACCTTTTAAAGCAGGCAGATATCACAGAACAAAAACCGAAAAGCCAACAAGAGACTCACTGAAGAGTGTGCAGGACAAGGAAAGTACCACAGCTACTAAACAGGTACCAGCACTCCTGCACCTGGCCTGAAGACAAGGTTACACCTCCAGCCCAAAGGAGATGACATTTTTAAATCAGAGATTTTGAACTATTTTAAGGCACAGATGTCATGAAAATACGAGGCATGACTCAAAGATCTCCAAATACTGTTTGAAACAAAGATTTTGCTCTAGAGAGTAACTTTAGGGAGCTGATACCTTTGTTGTACCATCTTGCCAAAACAGAAAAGCCAAATCAAACTGCAGGTGGGATAAGAGCCATCTTCATCCTGCTGTGGGGTAGGTAGCCAGGAACGATGCCCCACAATAACCACACCTAAGACACGTTTCAAGAGGCAGCAGTGAAAAGCAGGGCACGAGAGAGCAAAAGGGGTATGTCAAGTTGATGCAGAGAAAAAAATTTGGGTTATCAGATTCAGGGTTTGGGATATTTCACATTGTACACAGAGAGAGGCTTGTGAGTTCACATTAAACACAAACACAAAGAAGTGATCCTTCAGTGGTTTGGGATCTTGCCTTGGAGGGAGCGATGCAGGTGAGCACAAGGTGACCACGAGAAGTGCATCCAGCCCTCCTCTGGTGCCTGAGCCAGAGCTTTGGAGGGAATGCCAGCAAATGCATGGGAATAATGTGCTGTGCTGCCAGCGTGGCTGCAGCTCTGCTCTCTTCAGGCATGCAAACCAGAGCACCAGAGATTGCTGCAGGGACCTCCTCACTACACACAGACAAACTGAATGCATAAAAACACGGGCCGGGGAAAAAATTAATTGTCTCATGAGACAGGAGGGGCAGAAGTTCCCCTGCTGTTAGTGCCTTGGGTGGGCAGGGAATCCAGTGCCCTGCACCAGAATGAAATGAAGCCAGAAACAAGGAGCATACAGTGCAGCACTGCTGCTGAGATATCCAAGAGAACGAGCAAAGTTTAAAGCTCACAGATTAGAGCACGGTACATGACAGAGTTGGCAAGGTACTCCAGTGCAGAAGTGACTCTAACCTTGACATTTTGACTTTGAAATTCCTGTTCAAGCATGAGTTTCTCTACAGCTACAGAAGCAATGAAAAAATTTCATAGCCATGTCTCAAAAAAACCCCGATCTGCAACACAGAATCTTTTTTTCCCCACCATGTTTGTACAGAACCTAGTGTGGTGAACTCCTGGTCTGCCACTCAGGCTTTCAGGTACAACTAGAATACAGAGAGTAATAAAAACACCCACCCTTGAAACAACAATCTTGAAAAAAACATTGCCCTTGGTACTGCAGATACCCCTGTAATAATCTCCACCATAAAATGAAAATGTTACCATTGCACCAGGAAGTGTTGGAAATATTTAGTGCTACTGTTATCAACCTGGGTTTAGTTTCATTAGCAGCCCAGACATGTGGTAATGAAGAACCCATTCAATTCTCTATCTCTGCTAGTGGTACACTTCATGGGCTCATGGAAAGCACACATAAACCCCTTATCTCTGACAGGAATGGACACATGTGTGCATGTCCCAGATTTGCAAATTGCATTGCAGCGAATGCAGCCTCCATGTCACTCAACTGCATAGCTTAGAATTTTACATTTTAATTTTTTTGATGTCTGGGGAGATTAAAATGAGAACTGGCAGCATGTGCAAGGGATACTGCACTTTGAATGCCTTATCTATAGTGATTCAGGCTTCCCGGAGCTCCAGATGAAGCAGGTTTTTCATGATGGAAGAAACCACATTACATTGCTCCCTAGGAAGTGAAACAAAACAATAAAGGACGGTTAATCTCTTCTCTAATTCTGCTCTGTGGGACAACTCCTTCAGCAAGCAGCGCCTGGCTGTATCTACCTGGGAGGGGGTCATTTTACTTTGGCTTCCTCTTCTGCTTCCCTCTGTCCCTGGGAGCGCTCTGTCTCCCTGCTGCATCTTTCAATGGCTTTATCAGAGCTTGCACCAACTCAAGCGTGAGAAGTAGCTCTGGGCCCAGCAGGGAGAGGTGGGGGAGCGTGTCTGTGTGAGCCGCGGGCTGGGGGGAGAGAGGGGAAGACGAGGGAGGAAATGTTATTCTGTCCTTTGTCTTTTCAACAATTTCTTTTTAATGCAACTTGCAGAGCAGCATATAATTAGGGGTCTTGCAGAGCAGGCTTAAACTCAGGAGTAACCCTTCTAACGACCTCGGCAACGGATAATCAGGTGCGCGGCTGTGGGGCGCAGCACGGCTCCCCACCCGCCGCGCCGCTCGGCCGCGTAATTAGAAGCCTCCACACTCCGCTGCATAAAGGCAGATTGCAAGGACAGCGTGAAGCCCTTGTTTGAAGCTGGGGGCACAAAGATTGCAGTGCCTCTGATGGATGGAGACAAAGACTCCGATACTGGAAAGCTTCCAGCAGCCTCCGAATACTCGCTGCGTTTCTGATGGACGTTTTCAGGATTTCTTAAAGCGGCGAGGTTTATTCTCCCGCTCCCCGCCACCCTCCCCCCTCAGAATTCCTCCACAGCTCCCTAAGCCAGGGATGGGGATGTGCCACTGTATTTGCACACATCTCCAGAGATGCTTCCATGGTTGTATTATGAGAAAAACGCATTGCCCCCTTTCCTTCATCTATTTTTGTTAGTTCTCATTCCTGACTGGGAGAAACATGGTGACATTTCAAAAATGCTCAGAACATGGGGCTCCATCCAATCCCCCCAGAAACTCCCAAGCTAGAATGGTGTTTTAGCTAAGTTCACACTGATTTGAAACTGTGGTAGCAAGTACTGTTTAAGTTGTAGCTGATGGTAGCGTAATTCCCCTCAACACTTTCACATGAATAAAAAAAAAAATCCCTATCTTATAATCACATCTCTCTTTGCTGATCACAACTTGCTTTTCTCTATTTACATACCTTTAGGCACAGGACTAAATGAAAATTGACACTGCAGTGTATCCTAGCTACAGGAAGGAAAGAGGAGGAGGAAGAAAAGGATGGAGGACAGGACCTTTGGGTGAGGAGAATGTAAGAGAGTGAGGGGAGTGTCAGCCTGTGTCATGTAGCCTGTTATGAAACAGTCACTGACTTCTATTTTACCCCTATTTCACCACCTTTTTGGATCTTCTGAGCTGCTGCCACAGCTTGTTTGTGGGTTCCTCTGCACCTCACCCTCCCCAGCAACGCTGCAGGTTCTTGTCCCACCACAGCAGCAAAGCAAACAGGAGAAAACCAAACAGCTCAGGCAACTTCAACATAGCACAGCAACAGACTGACAAAAAGCAGAAAAGCCAAAAGTGCTTGAATAATAAAACTGAGGAAAAAAAAACTCAGTAAAGCCACTCAGAAACTGTGAATTGCCAGACAAGCTCCCTTGGAAAGAGCACAAGATGCAGGTTCAGGGAAGAGCAATATCCATAAGGCAACACAGTGCCAGCGGGTTTTTTCCCCTCTATTTATAACTGCAAGTTAACAGGGGCTAGAATAGAACAAAACATGGAAGATTTTCATAGGAAAAATCAGGACACTGTGCCCAGAATGGCTGCCCTGAACTCAAGTTATCCATGAACTCACATTTGTAGGCACTTAAAACCTAGCAAGATCATTGACAAGCTGACAAGAACCACCAGCAAAAGGAACATAACCTGGATTCACTAATGTGTTTCATTCTGAATGATGAAAGGGCAAAGGCATCCAGACAAAGTTGCCACAGCTAAAAAAAACTAACAAAAAATGCTGTGATGAGCACTACCCTACCTTCTCCATACCAGTACAAATGCTGCTACATCAAACTGGTCTCCATCCTATTCCCAGTCTGTCTGTCTTGTGCTCTCCCCACTGTTCAAAAAGCACAGTAATTTTGTTAGTGCTGCAACATCCTCCAGAAAAATGGACTGGAACAAACACTGTACAGCTCAGCTCAAGAATTTCCTTTGTCCCTCTGCACAGACTCCTTGAACCACTGAGCTCCATGACCAGCCCACTGTTCTTTGGAAATCAGCAGTTTCAAGGGAGCAAGGGAACGTTAAGAGTGTGGGATCTGCAAGGACATCTCTCGACTCATGACTATTTCTCTTTCACCAGGATCTGAGGAGATACACCATGGGTAGTCCTGATGTGGCAGCTCATGCCAACCTTGAACTCTCTTGTGGTTTTGCTTTGGTTGGCAGCATACAGGGACAAACCTGTTTATGCCTTCCCTCTGAAATGATCTTACAAGCTTCAGATCCACTTTTACTCTGGTTGTATCACATATTTCAGCAAAGAGGAGCACGGCTTCATCACACGGCAGATCTGCTCTTCTTTTTCTGCAACAAGATGTGCAGTCACCTGAACAAATCTTTTCACCAGATCTTTCTGGGGAACTGATGATGAATACAAATTTGGGGAACTACAAAGAGGTAAGCTGTGGAGAGCTTTTGAATGTTTACAAGCTGATCCAGATCTGTGGCATTCAGCAACTATGTAAAACCACCATCACTTCTTTCAACTTCCCATGCTACAAACAGTTTGCATAAACTACTTCACAGATCTTAGATTTATCTAAGAAAGCACCTCTGCCTTTCTTCCAGCCCAGTTCACACTCCCTGCAGCTCTGTTCCCAAGAGGACAGGCAGTAAATCCCCTCAAAGCAATGGGAGAGCCCTGGCCATGGAGCGTTCAGCCCATATTGGCAGGGTCAGAAGAAAGGCTCCTGCCCATTGTGGAGGGCAAGGAGAGCAATCCTTCTCTCCTAAGCCCTGGCTTGTGGGCTCCCAGCCTCTCAAAAGAGCAGACTTTCCCATTCATGTGCCTTTGCTGCCAGCAGTGAAGCCATGCAGACAGAGCTGGCATGGCTCCTGATAACCTTGGAGATGTGGCTCCTTGGCATCAGGCGGAAATGTACGGGATCAGACAAGGAGGAGAACAGAAAGGGAACAAGAGATTCCAGAGGGCTCTTCTGCCTCTGAATCTTGTTACTGTTGACTCCTTTACTGTGATTAACTCCTTGACATCCTCCTTCTGTGACAAGTGGGGGAGGACAGACTGAACTTGGTGATTAATTTATCAGTGAATTGCCTCCTTCCCTTTCAAACCTCGCCCCCACTGATGATCTTTATGATTTAGCAGTACCTCATGAGAGGTTTACAGCCTGATATAGGTTTGGCAGTTGTCACTTCACCACTGACAAACTCCACTTGGGACATTGTACATTCCTTCAAGAGACCTGGTGATAACACTTTGCAAGCTTCAGCCCACCCCACAAGCTCTGTATGAGGAAAAAAAAATCCTCTCCTCCTCAACCTCTTGCTCAAATGACAGTAATTAGGGAATCTCATCACTCTAGACCTGGAGAGGGAGGGGACCTTCACGGTAATTAGAGACATTATATGAAGCCACACTGTGCTTATAAAAAAAAGAAAAGTAAAACCACACACAGAGGAAACCAGCCCCCTTCTCCCAACCTGGCTGGCATTTCCTGAATAAACTGCCTTTTTCCAGGCACATCGTGTGCTTTTTAATACTGGAGACTACTGGAAGGACTCCTGCAGCCCGATTAAGTGTAATGCAGTGTAAAAAAATAGGAAGGAGGGGGAAAACCCTTGGAAAGGCAATTGAAGTGAAAAATCTATCAACAGCACGGGGGCTCCAGCGGAGCCAGGAGTCCTGTTCTGAACATGCTCCGACTTCCCAGTCGTTTGCTCTGCCGGACACTCCGGGGACCCCAGCACAGCAAACTACAATTTCTAGTAAATATATCCCAGGGACACAATTAGTTTTTCAGCTGGGGGCATGATAAATTGGTCATGCATAATTCAAGGCCAGCACAGGCTGAGTATAAACTGCTCGGTGGCAGCTTCCAGCTCCCTGACAGGAGAATGCAAATGCGCTGCTGGCGCAGGGGCTGCTGGACCCGCTGTGGCTGCACCTCCCTGCCTGCTCCCTGCCCAAAGACCACTCCAGCCCTTCCTCCCGAGCATCTCTGGGTAATTTTAATTTCACAGCCGTGTATCCATCACTGTCCAATGGCCTTTTGGGACCCAGTGCACATTGTTATCACAATAAATACCACTCTCTGCTCGATCTACTCTGTTTTTTCCATATGCAGACGCAAGAGAATGGTTTTGGCACAGAAAGAGGCCGAGGGACTGTGTGGTCTATTGTCAGCATTAGATGGCCTGGGGCAAGTAATTTCCAATCTGCTTCAGTGTTCCCATCTACACAATGGAGATAATTCCAACCACGCAACTGCAGAGTTAGCAAGACACGCTCAGTTTGGAGTCTGATAAAGGTCTGGGAGATCCTGGCTGAGGGTGTGCAGCCTGCACACACAACACTGTCAAGTTCTCTGAGCTTATTTTATTGAGTTTATTTATCTAAATAAATACATCTGCCTGCTAAAAGCAGGAGAGCAAGAGAACTTGCTGCTTCACGGAAGGTGGCTTAATGATACTCAAAGTGAAAACTCCAAAGAAACTTTGGGAGGCCTTCAAAATGATGTCCTCAAGTTTCTCAGTGCATTCCAGTCCACACCGGAAAATTCTGCTAGAAAAATCATTACACATACATTCTCAGATACAGCCATGTAACTGAAGGCTGACAGACACCTTTCACCAGCTGCAGTTTTCCTATCTACCAAAATCATGAAACCACTTCTCTGGATCCATTACCATTTTCTGGCATTTTAAAAGTCCAGTTTGTGGGAAATGTTCTCAAAAAGCAGGCTGAAATGGAATGGGGCATTAAGAAAGAAAAATTTTGTTTTATTTTGGGTGTGTATCAGAAATAAACCACATATTTAGCTGAACTTCCAGAGTTTTGTACGATTCAGCAAGTCTGTCTTTGTGTGGACACCTCCACCCCAGAAAGAGCTCCTTCAATGACAAACCATTTATGAAGCTGAATTACAGGGATGAGGGTGATGGTGCTCTTGAGGCTGACACATTTGCAGGACTGAATCTGAAGACTGGATTTTGGTCCCAGAAGGTTTTTTAGTCACAAAGAATATGAAGCTCTGACAGTTTCTGATGTTTGCCAGCAGACTTTTGAGGAGCTGGTGAGTGCAACAGCAACAATTTCACCAACAATTTCAAGTGATGCCAAGCTAAATCCTGGGCTGGAGCATAAGTCATTACAGAGCAGGAGCTGAGGGTGAACTGAAGGATCAAATCACTCACTCTTGGTAAGAATAACACTTCCTCCAAGACACCAAGCCACTTCCTTTCCCAATTAAACAAAAAAAATATACAAACCTTTTAAAATTTAAAGAGTGTTTCAAAGGTCAGCTCTGTTCACATCAGCCCACAGGGATTACATTAAAAAACCACTATGAACAAAATTTTTTAACTTAGTGAAAACAGCAGGGACAAAATAGTGCTAATGAGGATTGTTCTTTTCACGCACATTGGTAGGCTTTTTATCTTCACACACGAAAGTCTTCTCCATTAAGGCAAGATTTCCTGGCACACATGGCACACTAATTGTTCTCCCAGCTCTAAGGGCTATCCATCTCACAGCAACTCATAGAAACATTGCAGGGTTTGGGTTGGAAGGGACTTGAAAGCCCATTTAGTTCCAACCCCTTTGCCATGGGCAGGGACATCCTCCCCTAGACCACATTGTTCAAAGCCCCATCCAGCCTGGCCTTCAACATTTCATTCCACCTGTAGAAAAAAATCTGTGCTCTCAGCTGGGCAAGGTGAAAAGAGCAAGGAGGAAACTTGGCAACACAACACTCCTCCAGGATAACCACTGCAGAAGACTGTCTATAAATATGGTGATGAGTGGAGAAGCAATACCTGCATAGTCACCATCCTGCAGACAGAATTCTGCATTTCATTTACACAGCTCATATCTACAACACACAGTAAGCAGAGCCTCCCAGGCATTTACAAGGCTAGAAAATTAAAACTGCAGTTTGGTCCGAAATACTAAAAAACCCTTGGTAGTTTCATGGAGCCAAGAGCCTCCAAGAGAGGCTGAACTAGCAATTCCTTCCTGAGCCTCTACTGGAAAAAGATTAGAAGAACATTACGTATAATATACCCATATGCTTTGTTTTGCTTGCTTTTTGTTTTGCCTTTTAAGAAACTTCCCCTCCAGAATATTAAAAGTAACAAATTTTAAAATTTTTTTAAGAAACACTAACCTCAGATCATTAGCCAACCTGGCAACAGACCAGAGAAAATTTATAGCCGACGTGCAACATCAGCTTTCATCCAGAAATGCTAATTTCAGTAAAATGAATAGTGTGTGGGCTTTTCATACTGCTTTGCATTTGGCTCCTCACAGCCCTGTTTAAAGCCTGGGAACCGGCCATATAGTTAAACTGCACAGATGTTCAACAATCTGTACTTGTGTTAATTACCCTAATGTGAGCAGAAACTCAACAGATCCCTGCTAATGAAGGAGAAAGTTTTCCAGTGTGACTACCGTATGTTTCATTGTCACTGTATTACCAAGCTTCTCCCCCTCCTTCCCCTGCCCCCCCAGCTCCCATTCTCTGCAGCTCCTTTGCATTCACATCACCCTCCTACCTCAGCATGCATGAATTGGACCAACTAATGACTGTGTATTCGCAACATGGCAGACACCATTAGGCTGATCGGAGGTGCGGCTGCTGAATTTTAACAGGCAATTTTAAACAAGGTAAGAAAAACAGATTCATCACGCTCCTGATTCTCTCATCCCCACCCATCTGCCATTCTTCTGCCCTTGCCACGGCTCAGAAACACTCACGAAGAGCAAACACGCCTCCCCCTCCAAAAAACGCGGTGCCGTAATAAGCAATGCAAATAGATGTTGCTGGGCAATTCCTGGGGGTGGGAGCCCAGGGCTGGGGACATCCAGGAGGACAGGCTAAGGTTCAGTTCAGGAGGAGCAGGCACAGGCAGCAGCTGAGCCCGGGCAGGGAGCGAGAGCTGCCGGGCTTCACTGCGGGAGCAGCACGGAGAATGTTCTGCGGCACACAGGAGGTGAGACAGGGCTCTAAAGGGCACGATGGGAAGGGAAAGGCAACGCTCAAGTGATCAGTGCTGCCAGCAGCAATGAGCCAATACTGCTGTGCAACTTAACCCGGCATTAAAACATACTCGACCTCCGAAGAAATGCCTTTCCCACTGAGGTTCTCACTTTCGCTTCCAGCGTCTGTCTGCTCCGCTCCCTGCTGCCAATCATCACCTCCAGCCACCTCTCTCAAAGCAATCTGCTCAGCAAGCAGCACGCAAAGGGGGCTGGGGAAGGGCAACTGGCTTGCCCCAGTAAGCCCCAGGTGACCTCTGAATGATACCAGCCCTGGCCTGAGCCAGAGTTCACATCTCCCAGGTGCCACCACTTCACAGTCAGGCCGGTCTGCACCAGCAAATTGTATTACAATGACCCTCATGGGAGCAAATGTACTGCCGTGCTTGACTTGACTGGCAGACTCCCACCACAGAGGAAGGGGGGGAGGCAGTCAACTTTGCTCATTTATTAGATTCACCCTGCTAAGTCAGCCTCTTTGTTGTTCACAGAGCCAACAACTGCAAACTCAGAGATGGGGCAGCAGCTGCCATCCAGAGAACTCAGGGTGTTTCACCCACACCATTCCAGCCCTCTGCTCAGGACTGGGCACTCGCTGCCAGCTCCCCACCCGACAAAGCTCGAGTTCCCTCTCCAAAACATCGTTCTTCGTGAATTGAGGAGAAACGTCACACAAAAAGGTGGGGAGGGGATCCAGCATAACCCAGAAAGAGTTGAAAATTATTTAGAGAGCACTTGGCTCTTTTCTCCTACCTCTTCATCATTAGCGCTGGAAGCAACACAGCTGTCTAATGGCAACTTCAGACACCCATGGGCCAGCAAAGCGACGTTTTCCACACTTAAATAACACTGAGCTGATTTAATTACTGCACTTAATAGTAACAAAAGATGTCTCAATTTGATCTTCAAATGGCCCTCCAAGATCAAAACACAGCTGGCTGGATAACAAGATGGCCTAGGCCAGCAAACAAGTAGGTCCAATTTGTTGAAGAGCTGCATCCACTCCTCGGTATGAAAGGCCAAGGAACACTTGTGCCTCGAACAAATCAAAGGAAGCAGCGCTCCCATCGCCCCCTCCCTCCCTGCCCGACTCCTGGTATAGAGAGGGAAATAAAAAGGCAGCTGATTCATGGGTAAGGAAATGCAACACGATAAAAGAACAAATGATGATGTTTGGGAGAGAAAGAAAAGAAGTAAGAATCAAGATTTAACAGGTTTTGCTTTTATAATCCTTCAAGATGATTAGGAATGAATGAATCAGATTAAAATCACATGGAGACAAAGGAAGGTCTCTAACTCTTTTGTTTTTCTTTCCATACTGGACAGAAGGAGATGGCTCATTAAGGAAAGCCCTCAAGACACAGCTACAGTGAGGAACAACCAAGCTTCTTTTTTGGGCAAGAAAAGTAGGGAAAAATTAACCATTTACTTGTAATGTTCTCTAATTGTCCATACCGGGCTGTGATTGTTACTTTTTGCAAACTATTCTAAGAAATGTCCCTCTTTCGAGCAGCTTTCAATGCATACTCCTGCTGACACAACAGCCAGGCCTCTCCAGGCACCTTCAAGAAATTTTCAAGCATTTGCACGTTCCATTACAGCTAAACATCAAAAGGTTACAGCCAACCTTTCCACCACTGCAACATTTCTGCACTCCTGAGTGGCAGGGAAGTCTAAATAAGCTCTTGTGATATACTTGGGATGTAGCTTTCCAACTCCCCCTTCCAGCTACTGAGAGCAACACCAGTGGCACACAGCTCACATTTTTGACCTAATTTTACTAGCATTAATTAAAAGTAAGTTTGCTATAAACCAGGCTGTTGAACTTTGTGGGGTTACTCTGGATGAACAACAGTCTGTGGGATATTGTGTCTGAAAGCTTAGAAAGTTTTCTCTCGTAATTTTTCCTTAACTTTTTCTCTTGATGGAGAACTAGGATGAGGCAACTAAAGTGTGCCAATTTCCTTGGAGCTCTGGATCATGTTTCTGGGGAATATGGTTTCTTTGGGTTTTGTTTTTCATTAAATACACAGATTATTCCATCAACAGCAGTTCTTAAGCTAAAGACGATGTCATTGGCCACTGCACCAGCAATGTGGAAAAACGGGGACACAGGGAAATTGCCTCCAACTCTGGTAACTCCCCCCTCCTCTCCCTGGACTGTGACCTGACAGAGGAAGATAATGTCCATGTTTACAACAATCACAACCAGACAAACCACTGGTTTGCTCAAATATCCTGGCAGGGATGAGACATCTGATCAGTCACTGAAGTAGGTGGGCCCGGGAGAGGTCCTGTGGCTCCGTCTCCTCCTCAAAAGGGCTAAATCTATGTTCAAGTGGGTTTTAAAGGGCCCTGGTTATCTGAGTCTGCATGCAAATTTCAGACTAATTCCCTCATTGTTTATTTAAGCACCTTTCTTTCCCAGTGATTTTGACCCTGGATAGACCCGTATTTTCAAAACCCCATTATTTTGCAATAAACTGCTGAAGAAATACTTATTGCTTCAATTTACAACCTCCCTACTGATCTGTGTTCAAGCTGAGGGACCGAACCTTCATACTTCAAACTAGCTGGGTTCAGGCATCTGAATGGCAAGTACGAATAAAATTTCTCATCTCTCTGCCCAATTGGTTTCATTTAAGCACGACTGAACCTCATCTTAAAGCCACTTTCCCAATCAGTTTAAGTTCTAGATCAGTAACGAGAGATCTCGAGGAGGCACTCGCTGCTGAAGCTCGAGCAAGTGCATGTTTCCAGTTTGCATGTTTGTTTAAGTAAGTGACAAAGATGGAGGGACCAAAAGCAATTCCCTTAACTAGAATTCACAAGTGCAACCAAGTAGAAAATCTCCCGCCTGCCTGTGAGGAGGGAGTCAGAGTTTCTCAAAGGCTGAAAGAGGCTCTGCTCAAAGCCCGGCAGAGCGCACAAAGCGCCAAGTGCGGAATCCTGACCCCGCTGAAGTCAGCAGCAAATTCCCATAGATTTCCTCAGGGCCAGGATGTTCAAACCTGTTCAGACAATTCATAAACCACCATTTCAAGGGCACACCTTTGCATGAGATTCCCAAGGGCCTTTTGAGTTTTGTCTTAAATGCCTGGATTATTTTTACAATTCCAGTTATGGGTTCTTTGTTCGCAGGGAGTTAAGCAATACAAAGAACACAGCGAGAGAACAATGAAGGCATTACCATGCATGATTTGTCTTTAAAAAAATTCTTTTTCTTTTCATGAAGTTATAGATCCAATTTCAGTCTTTATTATCACTTCGCCATGTGAGAAAGTGGTTCTTAATTTTAATAAAGGAAGGGAGCTTCATATTTCAACAAGAGCTCAAATGCTTCCTGCAATACAGGAGGTGGAAAGCTCTTCTGCTAACAGCTACCACAGGCCAGATTTATGGAGGGAAAGGGAAATAATCTGCCTACACCAAGTAAATAAACCCTGTCTGGGACATACCTAACAGTGGGCAGTAGCCCAAAGACATCTTGTCCGATGAGATCATTTCTGCCCCCTCCATTTTAAGGGAAATTAAGAGCTTGCTCTGCCAAGCACATATTAACAATTCACTTATCACTAAACTCGGGGTCCAAGCAAGTACATATGCTACTGCAGTCTGTGGTGCACGGCTGGACTGATAAAAATCTTTCCACCACGTTAACCCATCTGGAGAAAGAACCATATATACAGCTTTCAGTAAGATTACTAGATAATTATCTTCCTCAAATCTACTTTGCCCTTAGAAAGGAGTCTGCAGTACATCTAAGGAGGCTCTCATCTAAAGCTTAAATGTATTCTACTTCATGTGATGAATGACAAGTTTAACCCAATTCACAAAAGTAAGTGCCCCAATTCACAAAGGCTTGTGTAGTTTACCTTTGAAAAAATGCTACTAGTGGCCCACTGTCCCACTGCATGCTGCTATAGCAACTTTAAATCAGAAATGCTGGTTGGGTTTGGCCAGCCAAACCTTCAGAGCTATTCCAGTTTGAAACGTACTATGGAAATTTCTTTTTCCCCAAACATGACCAAAAGACCTATAATTTTACAGCCTTCCCCATCAGACCCTGTTTACGTTAGCACTGGAGCCATAATACCAAAATCTATCTTTAAATATGGTCCTGACTGGTAAAAAGTAAATATAACTTTGCAAAACTGTTTTAAAATTTTGTTCCATCTCTCTTCTGGCAAAGGAAATGAAGCCAGTTGTAACCTGAGTACCAAGAATCTGGTTTAAACACAGCCCATGCTGGAATTGAAATAAAAATTTCATGCAACATACCTTACTTAGATGATCTGTGACCCAGCTTGGGCTGTGACCAAAAGACCTGGCCTTCAACTACATGCTCATCCAAATGAACAGAACTGTGGACAGTGCCAATAGTCCCATTTTCCACTTGAAAACCTCAAGGGGCACAGCCAGGTGAGGTGCCCTGCCCATCAGGGGCAGGCTGGAGAGGAGCACCCAGCACGGGTGGGTGACCCGGCCACTGGGACACACAACCTGGGTGCTTTACATACTGCACCAGCACAGAGGGGCAATATGTTATTTGTTGCATGCATTATTCATTGTTATTAATTCCACACTCTGAATCTCTGTACAAGGGGAAAAAAATAACCCCAAGAAATTGAGAGCCATGCATGGAACACAGTCCCACTTAGGACTAACAAGAAAGTCAGTAAGACTCCTCCTAGCAAATTTCAAGCCAGAGCCAAAGAGAGAAATGGAGAAAAAGCAGCAGCAATGAGCATTTTTATCTTCCAACTCGCTTGCATACAACTCCCAGCAAAGGGATTTATCTGTGATAAAAAGGGCTGCAAGATACCGAAGGGAGATATGGTGGTTTTACGATTCTTTTCAGGTAGCTGAGTACAAAATCCCTGCCCCTTTTTCTCCTGGGGCCATTCATCTTCCCCAGGTGATGGAAAGCCAATCTCCCAGTAGGTGGGCCTGCTCTCACAGACCTTAATGCTTAATTGCCACAAATCAATTCCAACCTTGATGCTCAGGCTGCTGCTACCCCATCCCTGTTTCCACCCATTTCTCCTCAAACTGATTGCAGCCCAGGATCCTCTCATGCTACTAAATCCATCTTTGGACACAGCACCCAGGAAAAGCAAAGCTCCAGACACTGCTGGCTGTGGCCAGTGCCATGAGCTGACCTTACACAAGAACAGCCTCAAAAAAAAAAAAGAAATTGAGCTCTGCGTCCCTGTGCACGTGTGCACACACACATGCCTTCTATTTTATTTTTTTGTTCAACTGGAATTAATCAGGAATGATAAACACTGTTTGTTTCCTGAAAGCAGCAGTGGGGGGATGAAATATGCCTCTTAAGCTTATCAGCTTCAGTGCCACTGTAGAGAAAGCTGGCTTCTAAGCCCAGGGATAATGGGCTGTCCTTTCAGGAAGGTATCAGAGGTCTCAGGAGAGGGAGACAGCACAATGGTGTGACCTTCAGCTAATAAAGCCCACCCTAGAGTCCAAAGAAGCTTGGGGAATATTGACAAAAGTTCATATTTACAACAGCCTGGACCCTTTCCAGATACCATTACCAGTCTAGAGAGCTGCAGCCTCTGTACATACACTCACACAGGCTTTTATTCTGCCTCCTCCTTTCTTTCTTTGTTCACATGCTGGCAAAAAAAAAATTAGTCAGAAAATGGCAATTCTTCTGCTAACAAGGCTCCATCAGCATCCTTCTTAAAGAAGAGAGTTATTTAAAATTTCAGTTTCAACCTCAGCCCTATCCTCCACTTGAAGGAAACTCAAGGCCTCTTGCAAGTATTCTTGGTGCATCATCGTGCTCATCAGGAAGAAAGCATATGTGTTTTTGTGGAAAATCTGCTGATTTATTTATAATTCTTTAAACAAAAAGGCAGCCAACATATTGTAAAATGAGAATGTTGTTGGGTTTTTCTTCAAATAGGCACTGGCAATCAATGCAGCCCGTCAGAAATACATGCCCAAAGCATTTTCAGGCAGAATCTGATCCCCCCCAGTCTGCCTTGTGGTTGGCAAAATGACGTTCAGCCCATAACTAGAGTGCACAGGCATGACTGGAATACAAATAACAATAATATTTTAAAAATTGTTCATACAGTGAAAAAAGCCAATTTCAAAACATAAAAACTGTTTGAAGCTAGAGTTTCATTTTTCTGCCTCTTAAAATAGTTCCAAAACAAATATATTGAAAAAAAAGGTTTGGAGGAAATCTGTTTTCAAGGGTACTTTCACTGAAATCAATATTAAATCTCAAAACATTTAATGGAAATAACATCTTCAGTGACAGAACTATTTTGACCACACTTTCCAGTCCAGCTATATGCCAGTCTGCCATTTTTATTTATCTGCTTCATAATTCATCTTTTCCATCCTGAAACGAATCCTGTTAGGGATCAAAAGGGATCCAAAACCTGGAACAGGTTAGAACTTATCCCAATAACATCTTCTAAAAGATGCCTCTGTATCGTGGTGGTCTCGTTTACCATGCCAGTATTTGACAGGCAAGAAGAAGGCTGAACAAACCTCTATGAAGACCACACATTCTCACTTTTGCAGTTTTTTTTCCAGTGAAGAACATGCTTCCACCAAGTGCTACAGTTACATCATCCACACAGGCTCACAAGCAGTTTTCCAATTTCCTAGAGTTTTGGCCCAAGCAGGCATTTTATCCTTTCTCCTTAATCCCATCCAGCCATATTTGCTATCAGGAGAGTTCAGGTGATGGATTGCAGCCTGTCTGAATCCAAAGTAGTCAAATTAGCTATTAATGTTGTGCTTAATGTGCTCACACAAATAAGGTCAGTGGTTTCATCGAGACTAATAGAAGATGACACACACTGGGACTGCACAGCCCAGGGGACTGCAAACAGGATGGAAAAGTTTGGTTTATGGTCACTATTTCAAACTCAAGCCTGATGCTACAGCCATCCTATCTGTGCTCAGCAGTCCAGCTGGGATCCACTCACAGCACAAACCCAGGGGAGGAGCACTCGGTCCTCCATCACCTCAACAGAGGAGCTATTGGCTCAGCTGCAGCCACATTTGGATCCCTGTCAAGATCAACCATCCTTCCTCCTGGCCCCCAAACACTGCTCCAAATTACATTCATCCTCTCTCTTGAGATGAGCTAACAAAATCCATCAGCAGCAAGAAGCACTGAACTCGGGAAGTGGTGTAACATATCTGAAGAAAAACAGAAAGAGCTAATAGTGCCATCAAAAAGATGAAGCCATGTTCATCTGGGGAAAATACCAGCTAATTCATCTGTGTGGAAATACTCCTCAGGACAAGTAGGAAAAGTCAAAGGTATTGGGTTCCTCCAGCAGCATCCTGGAAATTTCCAAGCATTTCCTCCTTGGAAAGCTGGAGCTCACTAGGGCAAAATACCCATTACCAGCCCACCTGAGGGCAGGGGGACACAGAGAAAACTGCTCAAGCAAAGTAAAACACCATTTTCTATGAATAAGAGAAGGTGCTACACAGGATAACATGAAACACTTGGAATCAGTTCCAATTTCTCAAAGCACTATTTCAAGGATGAGAGGTGGCATCTCCTGGCTGCCACCAAGGCCCTCACTAAGGGCTTTTCATTGCCTAAACCTCTACATCAGCACTGTTTTATTAACAATAACAGTGAGTTCCTATTGAGAAGCTCCAGAAACAACCATGTCTGGTAATAATTTTATACCTGTTTTCCATGGCAGAACCCCCTGGCTCTCAGGAAACCATGGGATATTAAGTGTATCCCAGAGAAACAGGCACATCCAGGACACGTCTTCTGCTGCAGTGGATGGGCAACAGCTCTGAACTGCTGCCCTCTCTACTTCCAAACCACAAATGCTCAGAAAATGCCTTGCTTTTAGGGTACAATTTTAATAATGAATATTGGAGTTGTAAGGCTGAAAAAGTAAGCTCCATTCTGAAAGGGTGTGATAATCCCACCTGTGGCTGTTTCCAGCACGCTCTCCTGCACCCTACCTCGAAGCACAAAAATGGGAAGCATAAATGGCCTGCTTGTGATGTTGCATTATATAGCACAAGGCTTTGTCTTTCTTGAGTGAAGAGGTGAAAAGAAAAAAATAAAAATCAGGGCTTGAAACTGCAAAGAATTAAGCCTTAATATCAGCCAAGCTGGTGACTGGATCTCGGAGGCCTGTTTCCCTCTGAATTTCTCCTTGCTGCTGTGACGTGCTCACACTGAAAATTTTCCCCTGAGCAACTGCCTGACTAAAATACAGCACACCCTTACCATAAAGCCCTTTGTTAAAACATCTTTGCCATAAAGCTGCAAAACCTTGGCTCCCAAGTACATTAAATCGTTATAAACCTGCCTTCGTTTTAACCGCGCAGTATTTCAAAACACAAAGCGCTTCTTCTGAGAGATCGTACTTTAATGAGGAGAGGGGTAAAATATATAAACCAAACCTCATTATAGCATCATTTCCAGGAGACAAGCATGCTGTTATAAAAGGAATCCATGGCAATAGCATTTCACATAGCTTGAAGATTTAATACTTTTAAAAAGCCACTGCTACTTTCAGCCTTTGGTGGCGTTTTGTTTTGAATGTAACAGAAACAACCAAAATTACGGGTCCACTGTCAGCTATGTATTTTATATTCTGTAAATTGTTGCAAATGGTGGATTCAACTCCTAAGGCATGCTCACAAAATGTAACGGAGTCAAGTAAGAGACTGACTACAAGTTACTGTGTATACTTTTTCCTTTAAACCTCTGCATTCTTAAAGGTTGTTGCTTTAAACATGATGATGCAGCATGGTAAATTACCCAAACCAGATCCAATTCATACTGGATTGAAAGTACTTCTAATGATATAGTTTGTTCATGTGTTAACAGTGAAGCCAAAGAAACCTATCACACTACAAGAAAAATCTGGAGTATTAACAGACAAATGAAAGTAATGGATATAGCGCCATTTACTACTACCTGTCAGATAAATCAGGGTAACTGGCACATCAAAGGGACTGCAATTAGTCTCCAAAAATGAGAATACTCATTTTTCTTTAAATCTGAAACTTGATTGCTTTCTACAAAATGACAAGTGGATCAGCCTCCCTCAGCCAACGAGAAAAATGTTACTGGAGAAAACTGTTCTTCCTAAGAACAAATTATCTATCAAAGGAGCCTCCTGAATTACACTGGTCTACAAGACTTTTAAACTTAATCTAATAAGAATTGCCATTATTGATTACAGTTCTTCCACATTAGTCTTCCAGTTGTAACTTCTGAAATGAAAGCTTAGCAACGATTAGGTATTTACTACAGTCAGTAGAGAGAAATAGTGAAGAAAAAGATGACCATAAAGGCCACCAAAGAAACAAAGTACCTTTTTTTTTTTTTTGAGAGAAGGGAGATAAAACAAGCAAAAAACCCCAACCCCCCCTGCCCCCCCCCAAATGATCCCATCCCAAACCCAACAACAAGCAAGGGGAGATGCACTTCATGGCAGCTTTGACTTAAAGCACATGGAACACTGATTGATGGATACTGAAAGCAGAGACACCTGTGGAAAATTAAACCAAACCAAGCACCAAAATTTGGACAGGTTTTTTGTGTTTCTTGGTCCTACTTTAGAAAATTACACAAGAAGGATCAGAATTTCAGGAAATGATCATTCTAGCTACTGTCACAGATCTGGGTCAACAGCAGGGTAAAAGCTGACCTGTAATTGATACCTATAACCTGGTTAGGATAAGCATTTCCTCTTATCTCTTTGCTGCAGCTTATAATGAATGATATTCTGGACTGAAGGGTGCTTATGCTCCCTGATTACCACAAAGTTCAACACTTACTACATGGCTACAGCGATGGAGTGGCACTTCTGACTGCAGCTCTCAGAGAGGGATCTGAAGAGAACACAACACACCAACCCTTTTCCTAAATACAGCATCCATGATTTTGCCATTGAAGTCCTGTTTCTGAGGTACTTTTTACAATTTTCATTTTTACTGATGTGACTCTTGTTTCCAGGTTTAGAGCAATAGGATAGCAGATTCCTCCTTCACCATCATCACTCTCTTGTAAGTCACAAGAGATGTTTTCAGCTCTTATCAACTTTAGCATGGCAGAAGGCAGCAGGCTGGACAAGTCTGAGGCAGCACGTCAGCACACAAATTATAACAGGATGTCTGGTGTTAAGGTAACCCAGCCTAGCACGTGCCTTCCCTTAGCTCAACTTTAATATTTTTCTGCTTGGCTGTGCAACTAAACCTCCAGGAAGAAGACAGCTGCAAGCAAGTGCACATGCTACTTCTGTTTTACAATCTTCCCACTTCCTCCATTAATAGCTGAGGGTTTGAGGTGCTAGAAACAAGAAGACTTATCACAAATGTGCAATGAGACCCTGAGCTAACAGGTTAGCTGACATGGAACTGTTAACAGTGAATTGGCTTGGAGACAGTGGGGGGAAAAAAAAAGGGGGGAAAAAAAAGGGAGACAGAGTGGGAGAGACAGAGACAGCAACCAATTCAGCTGCAAGAAATCAAGCTAAATCAGTCCCAAGTGCCCATGTTGGAGAGACTTGATCTCATACCTTGCTTGTTATCAAGGCACTCCTGATACGAGTCAGCTCCAGTTCCGTTGCGGTCTACAGACAAAACAAAAAGTTTCATTCATATCAAACATAAATATTAGCAACGTCTCAAATGGCAGCCCTGCTGGAGCAACACGTTAGGTGCAAACAGCGCTGCTGGTAGAACCTGAGAGTGGTTACAGACCAGGTACAGCAGACTGACACCAACCCACTGTGAGAAACTCCTTCTGGTCCTGGGCAGGAGGTGCTCCCAGCCCTGCCCGTCTGTCTCCACACTGCTGACGGCAAAGGGCAGGGGATTACAGCTCCAGCTGCTCTGAGCTCCTTAAGCACATGGAGGATGGAATACTTGGAGTTAAAGCTTTCACTGCACTGTCCTCTCTAGGCCCTATGAAAGCACTGGTTTGAACCAGCAGAACTCAAACTACAGTCTGGAATAGACTTCTCTGTGTCTTGCGGTGCTGTGGTCCCTTTTGGGTTTTGGCTGCTACGTCATATTAAAGGCAACTAAAGATACAAGAGCATGCTTCCAAATATTACTTTTCCAAGGAAGCAATGTTACTGTAATTACCACGGAGGTTACCTGATCCAGCAGCAGCACAGGAGCTGGTCTGTGCCATGAAAATGGGGAGAAGCTGTAACTCTTGTACACATGTGCTCCACACAGGGAAGAAAAGACATCTCCCAAACACAAGTGTGGTCACACGTGACCTCACATTCAGCATGGATATCACCTAACAAAGCCCTTCATCTTCACTAGAGGTTCAGTTGGATCTCATCACCTGTGTGTAAAAATGGTTTCACCTGCAGGTTAGCAAAATCAGGTTACAGTGTGGTTTGGACCTCAAATGCAAACCAAAGAATTTTCCAGCACAGCTTCTGCTCCTGCTTTACGATTCAGNAAAAAAAAAAAAAAAGGCCAGGATGGTCCTTGAAAAAAAGATTAAATACATATGTAAACCCAGGTAAACTAATGTTCTTTCAGCAGCTTACATGCACCTTACACACTGTGAAACATATGAGGACTAAAGCAAATGAGCCCATGAGGTGTTTGCACAAGCTCAAAAAGTGAGGTTTTCTACATCACACATCTAAGAATGCACCTGGTGCTAAAATCAGTCCTGTGTGTGACTACCAAACCATTGGATCAGGTCACCCATTGCACATACTCCTACCATAGCAACCCCAAAGGCACTGGAGACAGCTCCTGTCCTAGAACAGATCCACGAGGTGATCACAATTAATGACGGAGCCACTCCACTAGGCTGAGCTGGGTGGCCAGGCCATCCATAGCAGTATTTCAGCACCACCATCCAGAGAACCAGCACAACTGCAAAGTGTTTATTTCTTTCTAAAGGTGCTCTTCAGGGCCAGAAGTTTGTAAATATTGTTCACAACAGGAAAAAAGACACTAAGGAGAACCCTGCCACCCAGGCACTCACAAACAACTGCATTTCTATATCTCCAGCAAGCAACTGGTCCCCAACTACAAGGGCTTGATGGCATTGCTTCCATGTGGCAAACACATTCCCACATCAGCTGCCCTTTTTATCTTTGCTCAACCATCAACTGGTGATGGCTCCTTGAAGAGGAAGAGATCCAGATCCGAGTTAAAAGGCTTCACATTCAGCAATAGTATTTAATGAACAAAGAAGCAAAAATTGAAGTTGCCCCACTGTTTGTGTTGTGTAAATCGCAGATAATAGATCTCCCTAATCCTAATGAGGCCTTCCTATTAAAATCTTTATTAGCTTTCAGCTCTGCAGATTGCCCAAAGGCTCATCAGTTTCCCTATCTCTCAGTACCAAGATCTGCTTTAACTTTTACAAATAGCTCTAAGATATTTCTCAGCTTATCAGCATTGCCAAGCAGTCTGTCTTATCATTACTACTGCAGATAAAATAAATGAGCTCACGATGATATGAATAATGGCATTTTCTGTAGGCTGGTTTCCCATTACATTTTCAACAGATTGTAAACTTAAGCACAAAAGAGAGAAAAAATAAAAAAGAAGACAGTATGTGTGCGTGTGAGGTGGAGAGTGGCTTTTTTTTCCCCTTCCCATTTACCTTCAGTGCCTTAGAGCGCAGGCTGCATTTTTAAGCTCACCTGATGAGAGCTAGTAATTAATTTTGAAAGGGAGCAGAAACACCTCAGCTCTGCTTTCTCTGAAGACCAAAACCCCAGTCGCTTCTGGGATGTTTTTTCAGCTGCATTTGCTGGAGAGAAGCAAGGGCTAAACCACGCTCTGCCTAATGAAGCCATCTTCATTAGTTCGCTCCTTTCCCTCGCAGCCTAGGAATACCAGTCAGATTGGGAATTGAAATCATGAAAAGCAACAGAACTGCATTTGAATTAAAAGGCTAAGCTACAAAGGTCTCCGACGGCTGCTCGGGGCTGATTAGCGGGAGGCGCGCGTGGCACCGAGCGCGTTCCGCGTTTCGCACAGCGCTGGCGGATAAAGGCGCCGCGGCCGCGGGAGCTGAAAGCCTCACACGCCTCTGCCTGCCCGTGGCAGCGAGCAGGGAGGTCGTGTTCTGGCAACCATTTTCTGCCCGGTCCCTGCAGCGATCACGACAGGGTTAAACGCTTTTCCGCTCTCCCCCGAATTCCTCGCCCTGTCGCTGTATCAAGGTTATCTATTATTGGCAGTGACAGGTGAAAATTAATCTCCTAATTATTTCTTGCTGCGTAATCTGCACTGAAGGAGTAACGTAAAAGGATTACAGTACACCCTCTACGGAAGGCTTTGCTAGAAAGCCAATCATCCAGGGAGATAGAGGGGATGTAGGAAAGAGATATTTATGATGGATTTTCAACCATTTTGAAGGCAGAATGCACTATAACTTTATAACCAACAGCTCTGGAGAGAGGATATTCTTGCAGGTATCTTAATAGCCTAAACGCTTTTTATTGTTGATTCCTCCAGGAAAAAAAAAACCCCTAAGATTTATATCCATTATTGTCCCTGATTCTCCTCTGGAATAGCAGTTACTGCAGGAACAGCATCCATGCACAGATGTTTTTTACCCCCCACAGAAACATTATGGTAAACAATGTACCCAGACTGCTTCAACTCAATATTAAAAATCCTGCAGCCACCTTCCAGAGCAATTTAACTGTAACACTTTTTCCACAAGAACAAAAGCTAGACTGAGTACTTGCAAAAATAAAAGCATTTAAAAAAAATCCTCATTTTGTAAGCAAGCTAGAAATATCTTTGGTAACAACACAAACAGCCACCTTGAAATGCTGGCTTCGTGTAAACTCCAACTCTCCTCTTACCACCCACCAGAAAAGAAGGTTTATTTTTATAATATTCAATATCAAACATTTATCTTTAACCCTTCCATGCAGCCATATAAGGTACAAATGGGTGTTTTCAAGAACCTATTTTTCTATGTCCATGTCAACAGCACCATTCTAGTTGAAATATCCAAGAACAATCAATCACAGGCTGTGCTCAAAATTACATTAGCTATCTTAAGAGATGCTGTCACTCACTACCTGTGCCTTTGAGATGGTTAATGCAGGGGTCCCTGTCTGTGAAGCCCTAACAGGACAGGGCAGCAAGGAAAATCACCATTCGCAATCAAGTCGTGACACCAGGATCACTCACGCTTATCTTCCATTTCCTTGGTGGCAACAGTGCAGAAACAGTGCAGAAACATCACTAACTCCTTTATGCAAACTCTCAGCACTTAAATCCAGCACCACATTGCTAACTTTTGGAAAGCCAAGGCCTGACACAAACCTGGACAGTAAGACACCCTGTGTCAGCAGGGTGGTAAGCCAGCACTGTGGTTTGTGTTTCCATGGAACAGGATCTCACACAGAGGACAGGTCAGTGACACAAGTGACATTGCCCTGAGCTGGGGCAGGATCTCACAGCTGAGGACAGGTCAGTGACACAGGTGACACGGCCCCGAGCTGGGGCAGGATATCGCACAGAGGACAGGTCAATGACAGAAGTGACACTGCCCCGAGCTGGGGCAGGATATCGCACAGAGAACAGGTAAGTGACACAAGTGACACTGCCCCGAGCTGGGGCAGGATATGGCACAGAGAACAGGTAAGTGACACAAGTGACACTGCCCCGAGCTGGGGCAGGATCTCGCACAGAGGACAGGTCAGTGACACAAGTGACACAAGTGACACAAGTGACGCAGCCCCGAGCTGGCGCAGCCCCCGCGGCCGGGGCGCACCTGGGCGCAGTGCGCGGGCGCGGCCGCACGGTGGCGCACGCCGCGCTCCGAGCGCCCGGCCCGCACCTGGAGCCCCAAACGCCGCGGGCCGCGCCCACCCGGGACCGGCCCCGACAGCCCGAGACCGTCACGGGTCACTGCGCCCCAAACCCCACTGCCGGGGCAGCCGCCGAGCTGGAACGCATTTCCACCTCCAGGGACAGAAGCTGGCCGAGCCATCTGAAACGCTGCTAAAATCACCAGCACTCGAGGTTTTTAAATGAGCAGCTCAAATAAGGCGAATTCCCCAGAAGTGACAGAGGTGTTAAGGTTGTTCACCTTTTCCTCTGTTGGTTTTAACACCTCTGGGCCAGGCTGTGGCTCCTGGAGCCTCACTGCTCCCTCGACTCCGAGCATCAACAGTGCTGAAGGGCAGGTGTGTGGAAATGGATTATTTACGTCCTCAAAGCAACTGCTACTAAAAGAGTAAGACTCTATTTAAATAACTTTCAACAAAGTTAGCTTTAACAAGTGCTTGCTTCCCCATCTGAAAGACAACTCCTAGGTGCTCCTTAGGATATTACAAGGACTCTCAAAATACGTGTCCAGCTACCAAGTTTTGCCGAATCCACACTTCACCTATGTATGTTTCTATATCTTTCATTTTCACCAGCATGAGGGTAATGCAATTTGAGTTTACCCCATTAAGGCTAGCAATTTACTTCTCCTCAGGACCTACTTTCAACAGACAAACAGAAATAATTTAACAAAGACTAGAACAGAACATAAGCCCTTAATGGTTTACCCTTGGTGTTAAGTAAATGAGGAAATTATTCACTGGCATCTCTCATTCTGCAGATGTCTCAATCTTACACTTACCTAATCTCTTACACAGTAGTTATGAGAACAAAAGAAATGTGTATGGAGGCAAAGCACCCACCTACTAACATATCAGTACTACTTCTAACAAGCCTGTTTCCCAGTAATATGTTTTCCTGATGGAAATCTGAAGAACAAATTCCTATCCATAGGCATTTTCCCCAAATGCTCCATCATCAACCTCATTATGCGATACAGAAATTCTCCCAGGGGATATTATGTAATGGCAATCCCTCCTTCCTCCCCCTAAGGAGTATATTTCTCATTACATCTCCTAGTAATTGATCAGTCTAGGAAATAATTTCTGGTAAAACCATATGTTTCTTTACCTAGTTTAGAATTTCCATCTTTATTCAGAAGGATAAAAAAAGACTTCCAGGATATCCTAAAATTTCCATTTCTGATGCATGATGCCAATCTTTGCTCAAACATACTTATATTAAGCAAGGAGTAACACATTCTTGTACCTGCCTGACCTCAGATCTTGCAAACTCAAAGTCATTAAAACTAATCATCTTACATTTCCTAATCTGATGTAAAAATGATTTTATTTCAATGAACCTGTATTGGATTTAAAAAGACTGTTTCATATTCCAATGTATCCAGACACCACAAGCCCTAGATATTGTGGGTCATTCAACACAAGGATGCTGGGAGTCAAGGAATAAAAAGAAAAAAAAAAGGAAAAAAAAAGAAAAAAGAAAAGAAAATATTTAAGGCAGAAAATGACATACACATCTGTGCTTTCCAAAAGTACCATCCAGCACAGACTGGCCAGCTGAAGAATGCAGTGCTTTTCACTGCCACTTCTGTCAACATATCACCACTAAACATCCTACCTGTATTTACTTTACAAAGCAACTAATATTTATACCCCTTGTTCAAAGTTAACGCTTCAAGATCGCACAATCTTGACTATCAGAGGAAAGTAAGTATCAACTACTGCTAAATATCTGTAGTTTGTCACTGGAACTCGAGACACACTCCGAACCCTTTTATAACTCCAAAATACCAGAGCTACGTGTGACACTGCTGTTTGATTTAGCCAGCCCAGGCCACAGGGTCCAGCAGATGACTGCATGTCCTGCTAGAATAACACTGGGATATATTTCGCTCCTTCGTTTGTTTATGAGAACAGACTGCCCCTCTCAGATAAACAAGGCTTAAGGTTTCACTCAGAATAGCCCACCTTCCAAACAAAATAAAATTTAAAAAAACCCCACTGTTTACCAGTGAAAACTTGGTATCCAGCTAAATAAAATACTGCCTGCTGTATCTTACAGCATTTATCTTAACTGGAAAAGAAAATCAGGCATCTCAAGCTGGCGCCTTTTGGCTTTAGCACAGGGCAGTTTTAGGGAAGTGCTGTCAGCAAAGAAGAAAATTCTTGAAGAGAGCATTAGGAGCCTGCCACTTGTGGAAGTTAATGCCGTGTGTATAATTCGAGCAGCTCACCCTTGTAAGTCTGTATGTGGAGAAAATCGGATTTATACATAAACATAAGCCTCTGAAGTAAATTCTGATCAGGGATGACCAGAGATTTAACTCTCTAGAAAGAAGAATAGTAAGACTCTGTTTTCCTGTAATACCTTGGCAGCCTTTTCCAGTTGAGCAAGGCTTTCTTTCAAGAATTGATAACAAAGTAAATAATTCCACTTTCTGCGGCACTGGGGAGACCAGTTAAGGACGCTCTCCAAGACCCAAAGCAATCATTCAGAACAGTAACTTACATAACAAGAAATTATCTTTGTTACAAAATTAGGTTAAAAGGACCTCAGATACTGTAACGTTACAAAAAATCAGGACATGCCTTGAGAAGATTAGCTGGCAAGCAGCCTCCTGAGATAAATGAGCAACTTCAAGAAGATTTTACAAGCCTAAAAACCAGTTTAAATTCCAGAGAGAAAAACAAGCCCTTCCCATTTAAAAAGCTCATTCTTTCCCTTCCCTCTGCCCTCACCTTATTCTCGAGCTCTTTTTCCAAACCATCTTTAGCTAACCAGTGACCTGGAAATCTTATTTCGCCTCCTCCTCCCCTTCTCAAATTTGTCACTTTAAACATACAAGGTTTCATTTCTTAATTGGATTAAATTTTTCATTCAGGCTAGGGGGAGGGGATCAGAGCCCGGCAGCCCCGCACACCCCGCAGTCCAGCCTGGCCCGCACAACCTGCCCGGCCCGGCAGCGGCGGGGATTTCTCTGCCCAAAAAACACGCGAAAAAAACCCCACAACCACGACGACCATTTTCAGACTTGCTATTCCTTGTGAGCAGAGAGGCTGTGGCCGCATCGAAGGGGTTAAATCGCCGGGCACGGATTTTTGAGTTTGTTACCGTCTTCAACAGCCAGAAATCCCAGACCAACACCGGCCTCATCCGGCAGCCGGCTCCAGCGCCAGCCAGCGACACCCGACAGAGCCAAGTCGCGATATCCCGCTGAAGGGGACCAGGGCCACCCGCGGGTGGGTGGCCGGGAGCAGCCGTGTCCGCGGGTCACCCGCGCTGCCCCGGCTCGGGAGCTGCCGCCCGGCGAAGGCAGAGCTTCAATATTTATTATTCACCCTCCCCGTTCCCGCGAGGGTGGGAAGGGGGATGCGGTCGCACTGGAGGAATGTGCGAAATGGGGTGAAAAAAAAAAAAAAA